>CM057828.1:104297129-104520936 GCA_030068075.1 Paguma larvata
TTATGGAGCACTATCAAAGAACTTAAAAAAAAAGTTTTGGGGCACCTGTGTGGCTCAGTTGGTTAAGCATCGGACTCTTGGTTTTGGCTCAGGTCATGATCTCACTGTTTGGTTCGTGAGTTGAAGTTCGGGGTCAGACTGCACTGACCTGCTTGGGATATTCTCTGTTTCCGCCGCCCTGTTCCTCTCTCTCTCTTACACAAGTGCATGTGGGCGTGCTCTCTCTCTCAAAATAAATAAATAAACTTAAAAAAAGACTTTTTGTTTTGATTATTCTTTTTTACTGTTAAAAATGTATAAAGCAAAAGAAAATGTTTTGTACTTTTGGCACTTTTACACAGTGATGGGCTTGCAAAGGGAAAAATGTTTAACATGTGCACAGCCTCAAAGAAGTTAAGTCCTAATGCCTTCAACATGGGCTGTGAGAGAGAGTAACTCCAAGATTCCTTCTTATTTGGGATTTCATCTGGTGTGTTCTAATTTGTGTACCTAACACATTACCATTACTCAAGAAACATACAGCGGATGGTTAAGGATGAATTCTAAATTTATTGTTGCTATGATGGATTGGATTGGGAAGACTTTGAGGTGGCTCGTATCAGGTTCTAGCCATGTTAATTTTGTTCCTCTTGGGGAATTTAAAGACAGAGTCAGTTTTCCTCGTGGAGAGTCTAGTTGTAGGTGAAGAGCCCAGTTAGAGACCGGGCCACCCAGGTTTCCTGCATCACATTTTTTTGCTCTTTCTTAAAAGATTGATTGATTCTGTGGCTACAGTGATGGTGGACTTAAGCCACCTGTTTATATCATTCATATCTGTTTATTTTAAGGGTAAAAAATTTGGGAAAAGTTGAGAGCTAAGTTAGTTTATTTCTTTGGGACCGAAAACCATTAAAAAATAGACTTTATTTTTTAGAGCAATTTTAGGTTCACAGCAAAGTTGAGTGGGAAGCACGGAGTTCCCATATACCCCATCCCTGTCCCCCGTCCCTATCTCAACCATTATCAACATCTGGCACCAAAGTGGTGCGTTTGCTGCAACTGATGAAGCTACAGTGATACATCATTATCATTGAAAGTTCGTATTTTATAATAGGGTTTACTCCTGTATATATTATGAGTTTTGACAAATGTATGACATATATCTACCATTATAGTATTATACAGAATAATTTCACTACCCTAAAAATCCTCTGTTGGAGCCAGTTTTTTGAGTCAGGGCTTAAATTTGAAAATTTACCTTTCCTGGAATAAATCCATCCTTTTTTCTCTGGTGGGTGCTTATCACTACCTGCTTAGCTCGATTGCATGTTCTGTGCCCACTCTGCCTTTCTCCATCCTTCTTAGATCTCTAGATTTCACTTTCCTTCCCTTGTAGCCCCACTACCTGTTTCCCCTCTGTGATCAACTCTGAAGACTGCTCTTTTTAGGGTTTGGCCTGCCAGCCTGCCTAAAGGATACTCTCCATTGGGTTTTACTGTCATATTTGTTTGACGTAAGTAGTTTTGAGGTCTTGGCAGAGTATAGAACAAGGTCTTTAAAAAATACAGGTCTTTAAAAAAGACAGCCTGGGGGCACCTCAGTGACTCTGTCAGTTAAGTGTCTGACTTCAGTTCAGGTCATGATCTCCTGGTTCGTGAGTTCAAGCCCTGCGTCAGGCTCTCAGCACAGAGTCTGGAGCCTGCTTTGGATTCTGTGCCTCCCTCTCTCTCTCTGCATTTCCACTTTATCTCTCTCTAAAAAATAAATAAACATTTAAAAATATTTTTAAAAATACAACCGGGTTCTTTTGTACTCTCTGCTTTATCAGATTTCCCTGAATTTGGTCTTAAAATATTATTTCTTGCTCATGGGATTACCAACTGTCATCATTTCTCTTTTAGTTTAACCCTCCAGGCTGAGCCTCATGACTATTTATGAGATTGTTTTTATTTATTTATTTAATGTATTAAGAGACTCTTAAGACTATGACTATTAAAAATAAATACTAAGTAAGAGAGGTTGTTATCTAAGTCATTTAACATGAATTTATTAATATATGCCATTTATATATTTAGGTGTTTCCCAACTTCAGATTTTCTCCTTTCCTTCACATTTTGTAAAAGAATTTGAATCCTTCTTCTCATCCCTAATTCATTAATTTTTTGATTCTTGGAATAGGAACACTATTACCACCCAGAGTTCCCTTAAGAGATATTAAATCTATCCCCCAAATGAATTATTTCTTATTTTAAAATTATGTTTTAACTCATTACAAGAAGTTTGGAAGTTAAGAGAAATAAGTAAAAAAAAAAGGAAAAAACGATTTGTAATTCCATCAAGAAGAGTTACTTTTTAATGACATTTTTGGTATATTTCATCCCAGTCTTTCTCGCTGCCCCCCTTCTGAGGTTAATTCATATTTTAAAAAAATTAGGTTCATACTATATGATATTTTTATAATTTCTTTTTTATTCAATGAAATGTTACAGTCATTTCCCCATCTCTTTTAGTCTAAAATGATTTTAAAGTCACCATAGTATTTCATTTTATGGAATTGTTGGCATTGCCATATGACCATTGGGTCATAATTTACTTAACTCTTATTGTTGCATTTCCATTTTTTTTCTGCCATTATAAATAGTGCTGCAGCTCTCGAGTTTGAAAGCATACTTTTATTTTTTGGCAGTTGACAATAGCAAAAAAACTCCACTTTGAGAGTTCAAATAGTGTTTTTATTTTTTTGAAGTGTTTATTTATTTATTTTGAGAGAGGGAGCATGCATGAGTGAATGGGGGAGGAGCAGAGAGAGAGACAGAAGAGAGAGAATCCCCATGCTAATAGCACAGAGCCCCATGTGGGATTCAATTCCACCAACCGTGAGATCATGACCTGAGCCAGATCAAGAGTCTGAAGCTTAACTGCCTAGTCCACCCAGACACCCCGAAAAATCATCTAGTGTTAATTAAGGAGGAACAAAAAGATATTTAAAAATAATAGACAAAATGGTAATGGAATGTTTTCACCAGAGTCTCCTAAATGCTGCACTTTTCCTCATCAGTATTTCATTTTACTTTTTTGTAAGACATAAAGAAAATAGGTCATAAAAATGAATCTCATATATAGATCTTTGTATTTCTGATTTTTTCTCCTTTTTTTTAATTATGTTGTATTTATTTTTGAGATAGAGCGAAGGGGCAGAGAGAGAGGACAGAGGTTCCAAAGTAGGCTCTGGGCTGACAAGATCAAGCATGATGTGGGGCTCGAACTCATGAACTGTGAGATCATGGCTTAAACCAAATTGGATGCTCAACCTACCAAGCCACCCAGGCACCCCAAGATTTTATTTTAATTCCAGTGTAGTTAATATACAGTGTTACATTAATTTCAGGTGTATGATATAGTGATTCAACAATGCCATACATCACCCAGTGCTCATCACAAGTGTACTCCTTAATCCCCATCACCTATTTCACCCATTGATTATTTTCTTAATCAGTATGATTTGGTACTCTTTCAGCTACAAGTGACAGGAAACCATTTCAAACTAACTTTAAAAGAGGAAACCCTGAGTGGAGAAGTTTGGTGGGCAGGCAGCTTAAGGATTGGTTGGGTCCAGGTCTTAAGCTGTTGGCCTCAGGATTCTGTGTCAGTGTCTTTCCCATCTCCTGGTTCTGTTTCCTGTCACTGGCTCTTCTTTGGCTGATGAGTTTTCTTTTTGTTTGTTTGTTTGCTTGTTTGTCTGTTTTTAATGTTTATTTATTTTTGAGAGACAGACACAGCACAAACGGAGGACATGCAAAGAGAGAGGGAGACACAGAACCCGAAGCAGGCTCCAGCACAGGGCCCGGTGCAGAGCTCCGATTCATTATCTGAGAGATCATGACCTGAGCTAAAGTCAGAGGCTTAACTGAGCCGCCCAGTTGCCCCTGCGTTGCTTTTCTGTGGTGGAAAGGATGGTCTGATTTACATTCCTACAACTTAAAGTGCCATCTAACAAGTTTATGATCAGCTCTGATTGGGTCACATGATCATTGCTAAGATAGCTACCAAGGACACTATGTGGTCGGGCCTGGGTTATTTGAGCCAGGGAGTGGGTGTGAGGAGTTGGGATGAGCTCTACCCAATCATCAGAGTATGAAAATGGAGATAGTTTTTGAAATGAAAAGGTGATTCTGCTACCCAAAGGAGGGGAGGTGGGCTGGCAGAAATGACAGATGTCCACTATGATCATTGTTGAGATTGTGATACATGTTGTCAAATTTGTGTTCAGGCTGGCTATAGCAGCGTTTACTCCTAGTGGCAGAATGCGGAATACATGTGCAGTGGGGATAAGTATGGAAAGCTGATTGGTGCTGCTAGACCTGGACCAAGAGCTTTCTATCTTCTGTATCTCTACAAATAAGCAACATGAGCTTTTCACTAATTAATTCCTTAAATCCACATAAAGCAACCAGGAAATCATGCACCTTTAGGGAAACTAACACTGAGAACAATCTTCATGAAACTAATTGAAGGTTGTCCTGCATTGAAACCTGTATGTCACTGGTCAACACTTGACATCTTTTTTTTTTTAACATTTATTATTGAGAGACAGAGCATGAGTGGGGAAGGGGCAGAGAGAGAGGGAGACGCAGAATCCGAAGCAGGATCCAGGCTCTGAGCTGTTAGCACAGAGCCCGATTCGAGCTCAAACTCACAAACCTCGAGATCATGACCTGAGCCAAAGTCAGAGGCTCAACCAACCGAGCCACCCAGGTGCCCCAAAACTTGACATCTTAAGCTTCTTTAGTACTTGTTGTCTACGACATCTTCTCAAACTTTAATGTGTATGTAGATGCCAAGAATCTTGTCAGAATGCAGATTCTAATTCGGTAGGTCTGCTTTGGGGCCTAATATTCTTTTAAACAGACTTCCAGGTGATGCTGATGCTGCTGGTTCCAGAGATCTGCTTTTCTAAGTAGAAGACATATGATCAGTGGTTCCCAATATTTTACCAGAACAAAACAAAAAATCAGGACCCCATCCCCTCAAAATAACAGTTGCACTTTTAGTACCCACTAGTTGAGAAAACATTGAAAATGACTAGACATTTGGAAAAACTTTTACACAAGGCTGTGTTTTTGTAGTCATGACAGCATCTGCCTACTTTTTGGCACTTTTTGGCAGAACACTAAAGGGACGAGTATTAAAATCAGTATTTAGTTACAGTTGAGTCCATCTGCCCTTCCCCTTTACTTAAATGCACACCAATTTTAGCATCTTCAGTGGAATCGAAGGTCAGGAGGATCTTACAGCAGGTATCACATGAGAAATATTTGAATTCTCAAAATGACTTTTAGTTTGGTTACTTCGGTAGGTTCCAGTGAACAAACTGTAGGCAACAAATTTTGCAAACTGTGGTATTAAGGCTTTTTTGTGGGTAGAGTAGCCTTCTAAGCACTTAATGTCTGTCATTCCATAGTGTTTGATAATGTTATATGAGTACCCAACAGGACAATTTCAAACTCTTGACTGATGAAGAGCCATGAAGCTGCCCTGCTGTCTCTCTCCTTTGGCCAAGGATTTCTGTTACATTCTTCTGTGCTGTGATTACTTTCTGAACACATACTGAAGGATGTGAACAAAATACTGTATGCAGGACAGGCTTCTAACTTGTGGGTCCTATGGTAAAATAAAAATGTGGGACTCCTTGTTAAATATATTAAGAATTTCCAGTCTGTTAACAGGCAAGCATTAAACCAAGCCTGGGCTCTCTTGAGCACAGGTCTCTGCAACTACAGTTTGCACACTCAGGAAGCCAGCCCTGACTGTGTATGTGATACCTAAACCATTCATAGCCTTCACCTTGTTTATTCCGCTGTTGATGGCATCGACATTTTAAAAACTGTTTTTTCAGTCTGTAAAGCTCTTCAGTCAGATTTGCAAGGAGACAGTCCTGGCTGAATTCACCATCAATCCACCATGCTTTTAAATTTAAAAGAGATTCTAGTTTTTCTTTCTGCCTGTTCAGATAGATACCTGATGTACGTGATATAGAAGTAGCACTTTTAAAATTGTCGCTGTTTTTTTTGTGTGTGTGCCCAGCAGAATATAATTCAGGAAAATTATTTTTAGGGCCATATTTTACAGAGCAATGGTGTCCCTAAGATTCATAGTTTGGAGAGTTCTTAAAAGTTTCATTTCCAACTGTTGAATTGAGTGGTAATCTAATCAGTCATTTGGATAACAGTCTTTAGCTTTCATAAACACTACAAAGAGCTGTGTGCTTGATCCATTTTATGTAGTATGTTGTTTTTGAAGTTTGACCAGTGAAAACAAACTGTTTTGCATACCTTGTTTTTCTGTAAACTTTTAAAAGATTTTAAAATATACTTTATTATACCTGGATGGAGGGATGATTTATTATTATTTTTTTAGTATATATATTTGGAGTTTTTCTCCTCATGATAATTTGACGTTGTAAAGCTGACATTCTGCTTTTAATTTGTCTTTACAAGATGTGAAGAATTTGCAAATAGGATTTTTTTCTTGAAAGACTTATGGCATTGGGAATAATTAAAGCTTAAATACAATTTTTTTTGTTTATATATTTATTTTGAGAGAGAGAGAGTGAGCATACACACATGAGCAGGAGAGCGGCAGAGAGAGGGGGGAAGAGTGAATCTCAAGCAGGCAACACATTGCCAGCCCAAGACGTGGGGCTCTGTCTCATGAACTGTGATATTTTGACCTGAGATGAATCAAGAGTCAGACACTTAACCAACTGAACCACCCAGGTGCCTCTAAATACAATTCTTAAAGATTATTTTATTTAGTGTTATGAATGCTAGGGTACCAAACAATTTTATAAACCATAGAAGTAATATAATCTTAACTTTATTAGTTGAAATTACTCTTTAAATTTAATAAATAGTTGTAAGCCCCAAAAAGATATAATATTCTTCATAAACTATTTAGCAAATTTATTCTCTCTTTAATATACATATTAATTTTCAATTTCTTTTCCTTTTTTAAGATTTTAAAATTATAGTTTTATACATGAAAGTAATGGCCCAAACCATTCATTATTATAGCATTTTACCTTTGCAGTAAAACTTATGTTCTTACATCTCAACATATAAAGTGTATGATTTTCTGCCCTCAGTTATGTGTGTAGTATTTGCAACTGCATATTCAGATATTAACAGCTAATCCAAATGATCTCCTTTTTTGTTACACTGATTACATATGGTGGTTATCAAAGTGATCACTTGATCATCCACAAGTCCAAGGGCACCAGAAATACCACTTAAGTGGGTGTTTCATTAATTGGACTTTGAAAGGCCAAGGCCATGGGTTCAGTGCTTGGATTTTTTCCCCCATGTTTTTGCTGTTAAAAACAGTGCTGCTGTGAACATTGTTGTATATGTCTCCAGGGACATGTAAGAATTTCTTTTGGCTTCTTTTGAAGCCAAAGAGCAGATCCTGGCTGAATAATGACGTTGAAGCCACACTTTGGGGCCTTTCTACTTCATTTGAAAAATTTAAGTCTTCATATAATGTTTAGAAATCTTCTGGATACAGTGCTACTTTCATAAATAAAATAAATAGGAGTAAATAGGCATGGTCTTTCTATATGCTAAATATAGGGTTTTCACCCTATGTCTTTTATCATTTGTTGTTTAATGTGTGCTTATTTTTATTTATTTGGTATGCTGCTTGGTAGTCTTTCTTCAGCTCATTTCTCTCTGGATATTCTTCATATATTCCATTAGGGGATGGTGCCTGCGTACCCAAACTTTAGTTTGACTTCTTAAATTTTTTCCACTAAAAGAGAAGACAGTAAGAGCTTTGTGACAGCACTTCTGCCTTTAAAGACTCCTCATCACAGTCAATTAAAATTGAGTGTTGTTGGAGGAAAATCCACAGAGTGATTTGTCAGCAATTCAGATTTGTTATCAGTTGTGTTAGTTCTGCCTTACCTGCTTGAGCTGTGGCATGAGCTCTGCAGAGAGAATGATTTATAAATCCTTTTTAAAATGTTTATTTAATTTCGAGAGACAGAGAGAGAGGGCACTAGCAGGGAAAGAGCAGAGAGCGAGGGAGACACAGAATCCTAAGCAGTCTCCATGCTATCAGCTCAAAGGCCATTGTGGGGCTCGAACCCATGAACCATGAGATTACCACCTGAGCCGAAGTCGGATGATGCACCAACTGAGCCAACCGGGCACCCTGAGAATAATTTTTTTTTAGGTCTATGTTAGACCATGTTTTCCTTAGACCATTAGCCTTGACTTCAAGTTCCAGTTAATTACTTAACTAATTAATAATAAAACACTTATGAAACCCCTTCATCCCCAAACTAGACTATTACTATAGGACAGTAACACAATAGCATGCTCTCCACTTGTCTCATCCCTCTGTCTCTTAATCAGAAGTCATCACCTGATCCTTGTGGTTTTTATTACACACATATATATTGATGCCTAAAATCTTTATTACACACATATATATCGATGTCTAAACAACATAATGTTTCATTTTCCGTGAGTTTTAATATATTTTGACTCAAAATTATGTTCCTGAGAGTCACCATATTGTGACATGTGCTATAGTGTGTTCATATGCAACTGATGAATATTATTTCATTTTATACATTGATTACAAGTATGCACCCATTCTTCTGTCCATTGGGTTGAGTGCTTGGATTTTTTCCCCCATGTTTTTGCTGTTATAAACAGTGCTGCTGTGAACATTGTTATATATGTCTCCAGGGACATGTAAGAATTTCTTTTGGAATTTTTAGGTTGAGGTTAAGTGAATGTTTAACTTTATAAGATGATGCCAAATTGTTTTCTCAAGTGATTATACCATTTTACACCCCTCCCTTGGTAGTGTATAAAGGATCCTATTTATCTACATTCGTTCTAACACTTGGTTCCATCAGAATTCTTAATTGTTGCCAATTGACTAGTATAAAATGGTATCTCATTGCAGTCATGATTGCATTTACCTGACTACTAGTGACCAGTTGCTTTTTTTTTTTTTAATTTTTTTAAATGTTTATTTATTTTTGAGACAGAGAGAGACAGAGCAGGAGTGGGGGAGGAGCAGAGAGAGAGGGAGACACAGAATCCGAAGCAGGCAGGCTCTGAGCTGTCAGCACAGAGCCCGACGCGGGGCTCGAACTCACGACTGCGAGATCATGACCTGAGCCGAAGTCGGACGCTCAACTGACTGAGCCACCCAGGCGCCCCTAGTTGCTTTTTATAAAAATTAAAATTTTGAAACTTTTACACTTTATTCCAGTCCCAGTTTGGACTCACCTATGCAAATCTGCTTATACAATCCTTTGTACACTTTCCTCCACATTCTCCTCCCCTAACCACTGCCCTTTTTTGCATATTACCTGCCTTGCCTCAAGATGCCCCTTAATTTTAAGCCACACCCTTTCTTCTTTAATAAACCCAATTCCTGACTAGTTTTTCCCATGAAAATCTGTCCTTGTGAGCATAAATGAACTTAGGTTATTTTGTTTAACCTCTGAGTCCTAATGGGCTGCTCATAGCCTAGTGGTTAGAGTATAAAATGGTGCAAGGCATTTAGCAATATATATTAAGAGCCATAAATTTTGTACATTTTGACCTTGTATAAGAATCTGTCCTAAACCTTGACTTTTTTTTGTCTGGTTGTTTCTGATGGTCAGATAACTTAGAGGGCCACAGATATATTTGAGTGGGGACAGGGGAACAACTGAAGAAATGTAGCATATGTGCCTCTGAGTGGAGAGTAGGGAGACCTAGAGAAGACAGTATAATCTATGCTCCCCAGCTTAGACTTAGGCACAGGACTGAGAGCCCTGAAAAGAAAGCAGCTGCAGGCAGAGGTTGAAACTTTTGCAGAAGGAACGATGAAATTGAAGGGCACAAGGGCAGTGGGAGAAGCTGACCGTGTATCACATTTCCATATTTTAAGCCCCAACTTGGAGATAGGAGGGAACCTTAACTGATTGTTTCATTAATTGTTTCATCTAGCAGTGCCCTGCAGATACTCGGTGGATACTCCGGGGTGGGTAGAGGCAAGGTACAGCGGTTGTCACCTTATTCCAAAACATGTGAGAGACTCTTCTTGAGAATATGCTTGGGGAGTGATAATAGGTGGCTAAAGTCTGTGTTGTCATGAGAAAGTAAAAGACTAGGGGGAATTTAGGTTACGTGGTTAATATGATCTCATTTATAGCTGAATTTTATTGTGTCCCTGGACCTTCATTTGCATGAGAAACATCAAAAAGGTAGAGAAGGGGCGCCTGGGTGGCTCAGTTGGTTAAGTGGCCGACTTCAGCTCAGGTCATGATCTCACAGTCTGTGAGCTCGAGCCCAGCTTTGGGCTCTGTGCTGATGGCTCAGAGCCTGGAGGCCGCTTCGGATTCTGTGTCTCCCTTTCTCTCTGCCCTTCCCTTGCTCATACTCTGTCTCTATGTCTCTCAAAAATAAAATAAAAATGTTAAAAAAATTTTTAAAAAGGTAGAGAAAAGGTTTATGCCTAAAAATGTTCACTGTAGTATTTGTTATAATTGTAAAAAATTGAAAAAACAACGAGAACACTTAACGATGTTTTATTGCTATATTAGTCATCAAAAAATAATCATACAGAGGGGCGCCTGGGTAGCTCAGTTGTTAAGCATTTGACTCTTGATTTCAGCTCAGGGGATGATCTCATGGTTCGTGAGTTCAAGCCCCACATCGGGCTCTGTGCTAACAGTGCAGAGCCTACTTGGAATTCTCTCTGTCTGTCTCTCTGCCCCTCCCATTCTCTCTGTCTCTCTCTCTCTCTGTCTCAAAAATAAATAAATAAATAAATAAATAAATAAATAAATAAAAAACTTAAAAAAAAGTATAAAGTTCTTGGGAAAATTCTTGTTATGATATGAAATGAGAAAAATATAAAATATCAACCATATCAAAAATATATGGGAAAAAAGATTGATATATACCAGGTAGTGGTTATCCCTAGGTCCCGGGATTATGAGTGGTTTATATTTTCTTTGTTTTACATTTCTGCATTTTTATAAATATTTGTCATAAATTCAAATTATTTGAAAAATAACAGTATTAAAAATTATAATAAAAATCTTAATATATATATATTTTTCCCCCTTGATGGGTATTTGTGTATGTATAAGGGGTCTTTTTTTTCTCCAGAAACAGCAGTGATTTCTTATTCCATCTGCCATGTTAATTCTCCAGAACACATAATTCAGTGGGACACACTTGAATGCTCCATCAGAATTAACGTGAATATTTAGAAGCAATCACAGGTTTCATATTTGGAAGGAAACAAGAGATCTCACCCTCCACCCACTGTTCAATTCCTTTCTACATTTTATTTCTTTCAAGGGCTAGCCCAGCCTCTGCTTAAATATCTATATGAGGGACAAATTACTGCTGCTGGAGTTGACTTGCTGACTGTGAGAAAGTTCTTATTTATTTTGAAGTGAAATCTGTTTCTTTGTAGTTTTCACACATTAGGTAGTTTGATCTCTCCCACCCCCGTGCCCCAAAGACAAGAAATCTAATTAAATCTAATTATGTCTCTTCCACACAATAGCCTTTTAGCAATTTGAAAACATTTCTTTGTTCCCTTCAAGTCCCCATTCATTCACTCATTCATTCATTCAATGGTTATTTATTGAATGCCCACAATGTCCTGTGCAAAGTGAAAGGGAAGCAGTTGAAAATACACACTCCCTGACTTCCAGATGCTCACAGTTTAGGGTCTCAGGTCAGATGCTGAAACTCTGAGATGTGCATGTAGGAGGGAGGTTTACTGGGGAGTACCATTGGGAAAACACCTGGGAGAGGTGAGAGAGGAGTTGAGCGGGCAAATAGTTGCACCAGAGGACTCTGTTGCTCTTAAGGGGAGCTCTGGGACTGGATGACTCTTCAGAGCTATTTCACAGTGAGGCAAGGTGGTAAGGCTTTTATACTCCCTATTGTCCAGTCCCTGGATAGGGATAAATTTCTTCTCTCAGTAAGTTAATGGACAGGGACTCATTGGGGGAGCTGTCAACTAGTGCTCCCCTCAGCCTGAGAAATGGTGTCTCTCCTGTAGGAGGAGTCTGAGTAATACACCACTGTACAGTACAAGTGGAAAGATAGCAATTCCCACAATAGAACATAATGAACCAATTATTTGAATAACCCCAAGTACAAAGTGCATGGACACCTAGACAACATGTAGGCCTGCCAGAGGAGCCAGGACAGGCTTCCCAGGAAGTCAAGAGTATGGATAGCAAGGAGAGTGCTTATGAGCAGCCTTCAGGTGGTAGAATTGACAGTCTTCAATGATTGTTTGGGCTGGAGGTGAGGAGCAAGGAGACACCCAGGTTTCTAGTCTGGACCCCCTTGGTGAATGTTGTGCTCTTTTCCAGCATAGAGAACCTGGGGAAAAAAGACGATGGCAATCTGTTCTGAAGAAGAAAAACTGGAAATGTGGGGGACAAAGGCAAGGAGTGTCTAGCCTAGTTGTCATTTCTAGCCCTAGAACTTTATAAGCCAAACATTTCTTTCCCTCTAAGACTTGACTGTTTGGAATCAGAACTGATAGCATGAATATGCTTTCCCTCTTCTCTTACCGACCTGTGGTGTGTTTTCACAGAGCTCCCACCAAAGCTGACTCATAGGAGCTCTTCCTGGAAGTGTGCAGTCCTGAAGACAGACCAGACAGCTCATGGCCTGGGAATTTTGGAGTGATCACTAAAGTGTCAGGTGTTGGGGTTCCGGAGAAAATTTGCCTGTGCATCCTGGCTGAGTCTCAGCATTTCTCAGCAGAACTCGTTGAAAAGAAGGAAGAGAACAATATGAAGAGGAAGAAGGAGCAACTAAGGGAGCGCCTCAGTACCTGGGACTGCCCACATGGTCATTAGATCTCTCATATTTTTTCTCTTTTTCACTGCATAGAAGTGCTGTGTTCATCTACTGTACTTTGAAGCAGTGAAGCTTTGTAGTTAAGAACTCCTGATTTCTTGTGCCTTCATTTCTGCATCTGTAAAATGGGAATAATCATAGTACTGAGTACATAGGGTTGTTGGGAGGGATACATGAGATAATTTGTGGAAACTGCTTCAAACTAATGCTTGGCATATAGCAGCAGTCAGCATTAGTTTCTGCCTTTGCCATTATACCTGTGTGCTAGCATGTCTTGAGACAAGGTGCTTCTGCGGATTCAGGAGCTGAAATCTGTGATTACTTGCTATCCCTGGATTTTTTTTTTTAATCTTGATGCCCTATCTCATATACCCCAAAGCCATTTCTCCAGGAACTCTGAGATTAGTGGTATTCTCTCCCTCTTAAAGTACTCACCTATGCAATCTGCTGAGCCTGAGCCTAAGTTGGGTTGGGATAGGAGAGTTTAGTTGCTAGTACTTAGAAAAGAGCTCTCTTTTGTTTTTCTTATCTTCATAAGTTCCTTTTGGCTTCCAGACTCTGGAGATGAGCCTAGACTAGTGAATCTCTCCCCGAGTTTTTTTTCTGATTTCCTTCAACCACATTGTGGGGACTGAGCAGGGGACTTTCTATTGAAGTCTGAAATAGAGTAGCTAAGAAATTACTCTTATCTCTGAGCTCCACAGGTACCCATTCTGACTCTGTAAGGAACAACTTGAGTGGGAGGAACTCACAATGCTCCCAGTTATGCTTTCTATAATATTTCTTTCTTTGCCTTTGCTCTTATAACAATTGCTTGTACTACTCATTTGACATTGAGTAATACTCTTTCTTGTGACAGCCGTCTTTTCCTATTAAAAGTTTAACTGCTGTTTTGCTTTTCAGAGTCCAATGCTTTATCTCTCCTCTCCAATTTGTTTGGATGCTCCTTGTCTTTGTACCTCTGAGAGTATTTTTCAGGATTTCATGTCCTTAGTAGATCTTAGAAAAACGTTTGATTTTTGTTAAATCTATAGCTGCCCTTGTCCTCAGTATTTTTTTCCCCCCTCTTTCCTATATAGGCCCGGTTGGTTTACACAACATTGGACAGACCTGCTGTCTTAACTCCCTGATTCAGGTATTAATTATGAATGTGGGCTTCACCAAGATATTGAAGAGGTAAGATGATTGTTCAGGCTGATAAACATGTGTATTTTACATTTTCAAATATTCAGTTTTTCAGACTTGAACTTTTAAGTCTTCTTTTGAAAGTTGCCAGAGAAAAGAATTTGTTTTGCACAATCTAGACTACACAGTATAATCACCTAAGATGTTTAAAAAGAAATATTAATGTCTGTTTCCACCACCAGATACTTGGTTTCAGATGGTCTAGGGTGGGGCTTAGGCATTAGACTCCCCAGGTGACTGTAAAGTGCAGCCAGGATTAACAGCCACGGATTTGGTTAAAACAGTGTTGGGACTAGACCAGATCCAGAGGAGGAGTAAATCAATGAGTAGGTCCTTGAGTCCCTCCATTGATCTCTCTCAAACAGAACATGCACACACACAGTGTATATATATTTACACATGTATATACTTTATAATACATTCTTTTAAAAATGTTTATTTACAAATTAATTAATTAATTAATTATGACAGAGTGGGAAAAGTAGGGGCAGAGAGAGAGAGAGAGAGAGAATTCCAAGCAGTGTGGAGCCCAGTGTGGGACTCGAACTCATGAACTGTGAGATCATGACCTGAGCCAAAATCAAGAGTTGGACACTTAACTGACTGAGCCAGCCCAGGCCTCCTGTAATTAGTTTTTTAGTAAGGTTTCCTCTTGTCCCTAGATTCTTTTTTTAAAGTTTTTGTTTAAATTCATACAGTATAATGTTAGTTTCAGGTATACAGTATAGTGATTCAACACTTCCATACAACACCCTGTGCTCATCACAAATACACGCCTTAATCCCCATCACTTGTTTCACCCATTTCCCCCTCCCCACCTCCCATCTGGTAACCATCAGTTTGTTCTATATAGTTAAGAATCTGTTTCTTAGTTTCCCCTCTCTTTTTTTCCCCTATGATTGCTTGTTTTGTTTCTTAAATACCACATATGAGTGAAATCATATGGTGTTTGTCTTTGACTTCTTTTCACTTAGCATATTACTCTAGCTCCATCCATGTTGTTGCACATGGCAAGTTTTGATTATTTTTTATGGCTGAGTAATATTCCATCCTATATATATACCATATCTTCTTTATCCATTCATCAGTCAGTAGACAGTAGGGTGTTTCCATAGTTTGGCTATTGTAGTTAATATTGCTATAAATATTGGGATATGTGTATCCCTTTGAATTAGTGTTTTTGTATCCTTTGGGTAAATACCTAGTAGTGCAATAGCTGGAATGTAGGGTAGTTCTTTTTTAACTTTTTGAGGAACCTCCACTGATTTCTGCAGTAACTATAGCAGTTTGCTTTCCCACCAACAGGAGGAGGGCTCCGCTTTCTCCACATCCTTGCCAACACCTGTTTTGTTTTTGTTGTTGATTTTAGCCATTCTGACAGGTGTAAGGTGATATCTCATTGTAGTTTTCATTTGTATTTCCCTGATGAGGAGTGATGTTGAGCATCTTTTCATGTGTCTGTTGGCCATATGGATGTCTTCTTTGGAAAAATGTCTATTCATGTCTTCTGCCCATTTTTAAATTGGATTATTTGGTTTTTGGGTGTTGAATTTGTAAGTTCTTTATAGATTTTGAATTCTAACCCTTTATCAGATATGTCATTTGCAAATATATTTCCTTATTCCATAGAATGCCTTTTAGTTTTGTTGATTTATTCCTTCGCTGTGTGGAAGCTTTTTATTTTGATGAAGTCCCAACAGTTTATTTTTGCTTTTGTTTCCTTTGCCTCAAGTAGACCTATAGTATGCAGTTGCATGGCTGATGTGAAAGAGGTTACTGTTTGTGTTCTCCCTTAGGTTTTTAATGGCTTCAGGTCTCATATTTACATCTTTACCATTTCTAATTTATTTTTGTGTATGGTGTAAGAAAGTGGTCCAGTTTCATTCTTCCGTGTGTTGGTGTCATTTTCCCAGCAGCATTTGTTGAAGAACTGTCTTTTTTCCATTGGATATTCTTTCCTTCTTTGTCAAAGATTAATTAAGCATATAGTTATGGGTTTATTTTTGGGCTTTCTATTTTGTTCCACTCATCTTTGTGTCCGTTTTTGTGCTATTACCCTACTGTCTTGATACTACAGCTTTATAATGTAAGTTGAAGTCCAGAATTGTGATGCCTCCAGCTTTTCTTTTCTTTTCCAAGGTTGCTTTGGCTATTCATAGTCTTTTTGTGGTTACATACAAATTTTAGAATTGTTCGTTCTGGCTCTGTGAAAAATGCTGTTGGTATTTTGAAGGGATTGTATTAAATGTGTATGTTGCATTGGGTAGTATAGACATCTTCACAATATTTGTTCTTCCAGTCCATGAACATGGAATGTTTTTCCATTTCTTTGTGTTCCCTTCAATTTCTTTTATAAATGTTGTATAGTTTTCAGAGTACAGGTCTTTCATCTCTTTGGTTAGGTTTATTCCTAGGTATCTTATGGTTTTTGTGCAATTGTAAATGAGATTGAGTCCTTCATTTCTCTTTCTTTTTTTTAAGTTATTTGTTTTGAGAGAGACAGAGACAGTGTGAGTGGGGGAGAGCCAGAGAGAGAGAGAGAGAGAGAGAGAGAGGGAGAATTGCAAACAAGCTCCATGCTATCAGCACAGAGCCTGATATAGAGCTTGAACTCACGAAATCATAAGACCAAGACCTGAACTGAAACCAATAGTCAGACACTTAACTAACCGAGCCACCCAGGTGCTCCCATTTCTCTTTCTTCTTTTTATTATTGGTGTATAGAAATGCAACAGATTTCTGTATGTTGATTTTACATCCTGCGACTTTACTGAATTCGTGTATCTGTTCTAGCAATTTTTTGGTGGAATCTTTAGGGTTTTCTATATAGAGTGTCATATCATCTGCAAATGGTGAAAGTTTGAATTCTCCCTTGCCAATTGGATCCCTTTTATTTCTTTTTGTTGTCTGATTGCTGTGGCTAGGACTTCCAGTACTACATTGAGTAACAGTGGTGAGAGTGGACATCCCTGTGTTGTTCTTGACCTTCTTCTTGACCGAGAGCTTTTCCTCATTGAAGATGATGCTACCTGTGAGGTTTTCATATATGGCCTTTATTATGTTGAAGTATGTAATCTCTATCCCTACTTTGTTGAGGGTTTTTAATATGAATGGCTGTTGTACTTTGTCAAATGCTTTTTCTGCATCTATTGAGAGGATCTTTTATTAACATTATGTACCACAATGTTTGATTTGTAAACATTGAACCAGGCAACCCAGGCATAAATCCCACTTGTTCATGGCAAATGATTCTTTTAATGTATTGTTGGATTCGGTTTGCTAGTATTTTATTGAGGATATTTGCATCCATGTTCAGCAGGGTTAATAGCCTGTAGTTTGCTTTTTTAGTGGTGCTTTGGTGTTAGGGTAATGCTGGCCTCATAAAATGAATTTGGAAGTTTTCCTTCTTTTTCTATTTTCTGGAATAGTTTGAGAAGAATAGGTATTAACTCTTCTTTAAATGTTTGGTAGGATTCACTTATGAAGCCATCTGGTCCTGGATTTTTGTTTCTTGAGAGTTTTTCCGATTACTGATTCAATTTCTTTGCAGGTTATTGGTCTGAGGTGGGGGGGGAGAGAGAGAAAGAGAGAGAGAGAGAAAGAGAGAAAGAGAGAGAAAGAATCCCAAGCTTGCTCCTTGTTGTCAATGCGACCTGACACAGGTCTCCATCTTATGAACCATGAGATCATGAACTGAGCTGAAATCAAGAGTTGGACATTTAACTTGCTGAGGCACCCAGGCACCCCCCTACTTTGTCTTTTGTTACATTCTTTGTTTTATAGTCCAGTTTATCTGATACAAGTAATGCCACTCCAGCTTTCTTTTGACATTCATTTGCATGATACATGTTTCTCCATCTCCTCACTTTCGATCTGTAGGTGTCTTTAGGTCTAAAATGAGTCTCTTATAGGTAGCATATAGATTGGTCTTTTTTTTTTTAAATCTATTCTGGTACCTCAGGTCTTTTGATTGGGACATTTAGTCCATTTACATTCAGAGTACTTATTGATAAGTATTATTTATTGCCATTTTATTACTTGTTTTGTCATTGTTTCTGGGAGATTCTCTCTGATCTTTTCTTGTCTTTTTCACTTTGACCTCTCCTTTCTACTCAAAGAGTTCCCTTTAATATTTCTTGCACTGGTTTAGTGGTCACAAACTACTTTAGTTTTTGTTTGTTGGAGAAACTTTTTATCTCTCCTTCTATTCTGAATGGTAACCTTGCTGGATAGAGTGTTCTTGACTGCAGATTTTCCCCATTCAGCACTTTGAATCCTTGATCTTGCTGTTTTTAGGTTTTTCTTTTTTTTTTTTTTTAATTTTTAAATGTTTATTTATGAGAGAAAGAGAGGTAGAGACAGAGCGCGACCAGGGGAGGGGCAGAGAGGGTGGGAGACACAGAATATGAAGCAGGCTCCAGGCTCTGAGCTGTCAGCACAGAACCGAACGTAGGGTTCGAAGTCATAGACTGCGAGATCATGACGTGAGCTGAAGTTGGCCGCCCAACCAACTGAGCCACTCAGGCACCCCAGGTTTTTCTTTTTAATCACCATATTTTGCAAATTTAATTCCAGTATGTCTCAGTATTGGCCTGCTTTTGTTTATTTTGATGGGAGTTCTTTGCGCCTCCTGGGTATGGATGTCTGCTTCCTTCCTCAGATTAGGGAAGTTTTAGCTATTCTTCACATACATTTTCTGTCTCCCTTTCTCTCTCTTCTTCTGGGACTCCTGTAATAAAATGGTGTTACATTTGATGGAGTCTTTGAGTTCCCTATTATCTATTCTCATGTTGCATAATTTTTTTGTCTCTTTTGTTCAGTTTCATTGCTTTACTTTACTTTGTCATCTAGGTCATTAATTTGTTCCTCTGCTTCTTTCAGCCTGCTGTTCATTGCATCAGTCGTGTTTCTAATTTCATTTATTGCACTTTTCATCTCTTATTGATTCTTTTTTAACCCTTTATCTCTGTAATAAGGGTCTCACTGATGTCTGTCATTTTTTTCTCAAGCCTAGTGAATATCCTTATGATCATTGCTTTAAATTCTCCCTCAGGCATCTGTTTCACTTAGATCTCTAGCTGTGGCCTTATCTTGTTCTTTCATTTGGGATAAATTACTCTCTGTCTTCTGATTGTGTCTAAGTCTCTGCCTGCTTCTCTATGGTAGAAAAGCCAGTTGTGTCTCCTCTTCCTGAAAGTAATGGCCTAATGAAGAGATGTCATGTAGTGACCAGGGTCTGCCACTTCAGGGAGTGTCTCTAGTGTATGCTGCATGCCACCAGCCATTGTGTTTCAGCTACTCTGTCTTTCAGGCCAGTTGCCTGAAAAGGTTCTCCATGCCTCCTATGGGCAATGTTTTGTCCCTGGCCCAAGTGTGGTGAGTTTTAGCTAGTTATGCTCTGGTCTGCTTGTGAAATGAGGCCTGTCACCGCCTCCACTGGAACTGAGGTCCTGCAGGACTCTCTTGTCAGGGGGTGTGGTGTGGGCAGACATTTGTGCTGGTCTTCTGGAGGAGGGGCCCACCACATTGTGACTGAGGCAAGAATGACTGAAAAGGGTTGTATTACTGGAGCATGGGGGTACGGGGCTTGGTGTATGCAAGTTAGGCAACTAGTGTTGGTGCTGTGCTGCTCCCCGTAAGTAGCTCTGTGTTTATGCTGAGGGGTGGGGGAGAGAAATGGCACCAGCTGGGCCTTTTACTCCCAGAGAAGTGTCCCTGTGAATGCTGCCTCTCAAGGATGCTCTCTGAGAAGAGTGAATAAACACCCCAGTGTGTCCCAGGCGCTCTTCAGATGGTTTTGTTTATGCTGTCTGTCCCCAGTTATTTTCCTGCCTTCTTCCAGGAGCAGCATAGTACCCTCCACACTCTATCCCAGCCAAGACCTCTGACCTTTAAAACTCCAAGGTTTAAGCCTTGCTGGTTGCAACAAGTCATGAAATTCTGCCC
The DNA here is from genome assembly GCA_030068075.1 of Paguma larvata. Lineage (NCBI taxonomy): Eukaryota > Metazoa > Chordata > Mammalia > Carnivora > Viverridae > Paguma > Paguma larvata. The sequence continues at coordinate 104,317,145 of CM057828.1, forward strand.
CTCTTCTTTTCCAAACCTATGGCTTTGGAGAAACGTTCTCCTTGTGCACTCTGTTGTGTGTTCCGCTCTCTCTCCCCCTTCTCCACAATCATAGCTCCTTCCCATCCACAGCACCTGCGATCTGTTTCTCTCCAAAATCTCACCTCCATACTTCCTACATTCTTCAATGTGGCCTCTTCTCTTCCTTCGGTTGTGGAGTTTGTTATGTCAGTCTTTAGGTCATTTTCCGGGGTATTTAGGATGATATGATAGTTATACAGTTGTGTTCCTGGGATGAGGTGAGCCTATGGTCCTCCCACTTTGCTGCCATCTTCCTCTATGCCTATTATATATTATTTTCTCCTGTGTTTCTCCTTTTTCCCTTTTATCGGCGTGAGCAATTGAGAGATGCCTATAATTAAATCATTTTCAAAATACACTGACATTCCTTCACATTCTCCTTTCATCCCGGGACCTATCCCAGTATTTGCCTTTTCATTTTGGAGTACTTCAGGCTGGACATTTTACTGTATGGCTATTTTGCTATGGACCCAGGACCTTCTGCATCTGCCCTTTAAGTGTGATCATTGAGCAGAGTGGGGAGAGGGGTGAGGCAACAGTTGTCTGATCCCCTCTTGAGAGTGTACTCTCTATAGCCAATTTGCTAACATGGTGCTTTTCAACTTGTCTGTACATTTAAGTTGTCTGGGAAACTTAAAATTCTGATAACTGGGCACGACTATTAGAAATTCTGATTTAGTTATCTGTAAAGTGGCCTTGACGTGGATATTTTTGAAAGTTCCCCCAAGTGATTCCAGCATGCATCTAGCATTGAGAACTGTGGGGGTAAGGAGGTTCATGGATGTTCTTATTTGGCAGGATAACAGTACCAAGGGGAACAGAAGAGCAAAGGAGAAGTGTCCCCTTCCAGTTGCTCTTGCTGCTGGAGAGGATGCAGGACAGCCGACAGAAAGCAGTGCAACCCTTGGAGCTTGCCTACTGTCTCCAGAAGTACAATGTTCCAAGTAAGACCACCCTCTCAGCCCTGAGAGAGAGAGGTAGAGGGATGGCAAGGGGGATGGAGGGAGGGTGAGGGGCTCAAAAAATGAGTCGGGAACTGTTCCCTTCTCTTCTTTGTTTTGGGAGAGTTTGTGAAGGGATAGGTGTTAATTCTTTAAATGTTTGGCAGAATTAACCCCTCCTGGCCTGAGCTTTTCTTTGTGGGAAGCTTTAAAATGGTTGATTCAGGGGGGCCTGGGTGGCTCAGTAAGTTAAGTGTCCAACTCTTTATTTTGGCTCAGGTCATGATGCCAGGGTTGTGGGATTAATAGCCCTGTGTCAGGCTCTGTGCTTTGTGTGGACCCTGCTTAAGATTTTTTTTCTCTTTCTCTTCTTATGCCCCTCTCCCTGATTCGTGCTCTCTCTAAAATAAAACATAAAAATCAATAAAATGACTGATTCAGTCTCTTTCATTTTACAATTAGTGTTCTTTCTTTTCAGGTTGAAAAATTGAACTCCCTTTACATTTCTTGTAAGGCAAGTGTAGTGGTGATGAACTCCCTCAGCATTTGTTTGGGAAAGCCTTTATCTCTCCTTCATTTCTGAAGTAAAGTTTTCTCGATTGTCAGTTTTTTTCTTTCATCACTTTAAATATGTCATTCCACTGTCTCCTGGCATGTAAGGTTTGTGCCAAGAAATCCTCTGATAGCCTTATAGGGGGTTCCCTTGTAAGTGATAAGCTCCCTTTCTCTTATTGATTTTAAGATCTCTTTTTGTCTTTGATTTTTTAAAGTTTTACCATTGATGTGTCTTAGAGAATATCTGTTTGAATTAAATATGTTTGGGGGCCTATGAGCTTTATGAACTTTGATGTCTAATTTCCCTGGATGTGGGAAGACTCAGCTACTGTTATTTAAATAAGTTTTCTGTTACTTTTCTTTCTCTTTTGAGACTCCATCCAGTATGCTGTCAAAACTATTGAATTCTTCAGCTGAATTATTGTATTATTTAGTTCCAAAATTTCTATGTGGTTCTTTTCTATGTTTTCTCTCTTCATTGAACTTCTATTTTCTTCCATTGTTTTCCTGATTTGTTGAAATTGATTATGTTCTGTGACATCTCTGAGTATCTTTAGAACAATTATTTGTAATTATATTCTAGGCAATTTGTATATCTCCATTTCTTTGGGATCAGTTATTGAAAGTATACTATGTTCTTTTGGTGGTATCATGTTTCCCTGATCCTTTGTGATCCCTGTAGCTTTGTGCAGGTGTCTCCACATTTGGAGAAGTAGTAATTTATTATAGACTTTATGCACTGACTTTGTTAAGGAAAGACCTTCACCTGCAGCTGGAGCGTTCCGTGATCTAGGTCTAGTGGTGTGCGAGCACCGGGTGTGATGTATGGTGGCCCAGGGGTAGTAATGTCTCCTTGGCTTAGGCTTCTTGGTTCCATGACCTAGATAACTGTGTGATCCTTGGAGAGAGATATAGGGTATCTGAAATAGCTATAAGAGCTATTGGGGTCCTCAGTGGACCTTTACGTCCAGTAGCTAGGACCAGGGCAGGAAGTGGTGGTGGTTGCCACTGATTGTGTGCACATGCTTGTCTGTGGGAGCTGACTGCAGATGGTTGCTTGGTGGCAGGGTCTGGCTGCAGACACACACATAATGGTGAGGGCTGGGGCCAGCAGCAGGTTCTGGGTCTTACTGCGGGTGCATTAGCAGCTGTGGGGACTTTTGCTATTGGTTTGTACTTCTGTGGTTGCAGAGTATCACAGTGTGAATGTGTGCAGTGCGCACATTACATTGAAGGCTGGTGACAGAAGTCAAACCAGGAGTATACAGGTGCACGGCTGTGGAGGCTAGCTGTAGATGAGCCCAGGGGTATAGGGCAGAGACAGTAGTTGGAGCCAGATGTGGGCCCACAAGCAGCTAGCTGTGTGGGCCTGGTTGTCATAGTGCACTCCTGTGACTGCAAAAGCCTCTAGGGCAGTAGAGGTTGGTGATGGGATTCAGGCTGGCAGTGTATAGGTTGAACAGATGCAGAGGTTAGTTGTAGGCAAGCCCAGAGGACAGGCCAGTGACAAGTATCAGGGTTGGATCTGGGCTCACAGGCAGCTCAGGGCTCTTAGCTGTTAGCAAGCAGTCATGTGGCTATAGGGGCCCACCCCGGAGTTGCACATGGCAGTGGAGAATGGTGACAGGATTCAGGCTGGCAGGTGTAGGTAGGTACATTGCCACAGGGTCTAGCCACAAGAGTGTAAATGGTGGTGGGGGTCAACTATCAAAATGTAGGCTGGCACTTTGTACGTGGGGCCATGGAGGCCAGGGGTGTCTGCTGTTGTGATTTTCTGAGCACTGGTGGGAGAGGGGGAAGGTAGTGGGAAGGGACTCTGGTAATGGTGCCTGCAAACAAAACCCGTGGGGTGAAAACCTCAGTGGTGAAATCTGCAGGATATCTATGGTAGTTGTGCTGGCAATTAGTTTTTTTCAGTGGTAGAAGCTAATGGGGTCCTTAGTGGGGTGTGTCACTGGGAACCATGCTGGCTGCTGTTACATGGATGATACTAGCACTTGCTTCCCTTATTGCTTGTTCCTAGACATTTATAGACATCTCAGCTTTATTGGTCTCCAGGTGGGGTGAAACCAAACTAGGTCCTTCATCCAGTGCCCTGAAAGGGCGGGGAAGTTGGTACTCATCCTGCTCTCCTTTTCCTGGTGAGAAGAGCTCTTTTTTTTTTTTTTTTTTTTAATTTTTTTGACCTTCATTTATTTTTGAGAGACATAGAGACAGAGCATGAGCCGGGGAAGGGCAGAGGGAGAGGGAGATACAGAATCTGAAGCAGGCTCCAGGCTCTGATGAGCCATCAGCACAGAGCCCGACGTGGGGCTCGAACTCACAGACCGTGAGATCATGACCTGAGCTAAAGTCGGAAGCTTAACTAACTGAGCCACCCAGGTGCCCTGAGAGGAGCTCTTTTGAGCTGGAGAGTTCCCTCTTGGCACTGGGCAGTGCTAGCCTGGAGAGTGGGATGATATAGGCAAAACGAAGCTCTTCTTCCTCCTCTCCTTTTTGTGTGGCTATCCTCAGGTTTTTTGTTCCATTGTGTTGCTGAAGTTTTTTTTTCTTCCCATTGCTGAAGTTTCTTTTTTTTTATTTTTTATTTTTTATTTTAGAGATAGAGAGAGTCAGAAAGGACATTCATGAGCTAGGGAGAGGGGAAGAGAAAGAGAGAGAGAGAGAGAGAGAGACACCCTTAAGCAGGCCCCCGCTCAGTGCAGAGGCTGACATGGGGCTCAATCCCACAACGCTACAATTGTGACCTGAGCTGAAATCAAGAGTCAAGACACTCAACCAACTAAGCCACCCAAGAGCCCTCATTGCTCTTTTTTTAAGTGGATTCTCCTATTTTCATTCATGGATATCTATGTAATTGTTGATCCTTTGTGAGGGCTTAGAGACTGGGGTCTCCTACTTTGCCATCTTGGTGATGTCCCTTTGAATCTCAATGCTTTTTTTTTTTTTCTCAAAATGTTATTTAAATTTTAGTTAGTTAACATATAGTGTGATGTTTTCAAGAGTAGAACTTAATGATTCATCCCTTACATACAATGCCCAGTGCTCATCCTAACAAGTGCCCTCATTAACGCCCATAACCCATCTAGCCTATCCCCCACCTACCTCCCTCCATCAACCCTCAGGCTGTTCTCTGTCTCTAAGAATCTCTTATGGTTTGTTTCCCTCTGTCTTTCCCCCCACTCTCATATGTTCATCTGTTTTTGTTTCTTATATTCCACATATGAGTGAAATCATATGGTATTTGTCTTTTCTCTGACTGACATTTCACTTAGTGTAATACTCTCTGGCTCCATCCACTTCATTGCAAATAGCAAGATTTCATTCTTTTCGATGGCTGAGTAATATTCCATTGTATGTATATACCACATCTTCTTTATCCATTCATCAGTTGGTAGCCACTTGGGTTCTTTCCATAGTTTGGCTATTGTTGATAATGCTGTTATAAACATCAGGGTGCGTGTACCCCTTTGAATCTGTATTTTTTGTTTCTTTAGGTAAATAACTCAGTAGTGCCATTGCTGGATCATAGGGTAGTTCTATTTTTAATTTTTTAATGTTTATGTATTTTGAGAGAAAGCATTTGTGGGGGAGGGGCAGAGAGAGAGGGGGACAGAGAGGATCCAAACCGGGCTCTGTGCTGACAGGAGCAAGCCCAACGCAGGGCTAGAACTCATAACCATGAGATCATGACCTGAGCTGCAGTTGGATGATCAACTGACTGAGCCACCCACATGCTGCTATTTTTAAATTTTTTGAGGGACCTGCATACTGTTTTCCAGAGTGGCTGTGCCAGTTTGCATTTCCACGAACAGTGCAAAAGGGTTCCCCTTTTTCTGCATCCTCACCACCTCCTGTTGTTTCCTGTGTTGTTAATTTTAGCCATTTTGAAAGCTATTATGTAGTATCTTATCATGTTTTTTTTTCTTTTGAGAGAGAGAGTGAGTGAGCTGGGGGGAGGGACAGAGGAAAAGAATCTTAAGCAGATTCCATGCTCAATGCAGAGCCCAACCCAGGGCTTGATCCCATGACCCTGGGATCATGACCTGAACTGAAATCAAGAGTTGGATGCTCAAGTGACTGAGCCACCCAGGTGCCCCTCATCATGGTTTTGATTTGTGTTTCCCTGATGATGAGTGATGTTGAGCATCTTTTCATGTGTCGGTTACCATCCGTTGTCTTTGGAAAAGTGTCTATTCATGTCTTCTGCCCATTTCTTCCCTGGATTATTTGCTTTTGGGGTGTTGAGTTTGATAAGTTCTGGATACTAACCCTTTATCAGATCTGTCATTTGCAAATATCTTCTGTTCCATAGGCTGCCTTTTAGTTTTATTGATTGTTTCCTTCACTGTGCAAAAGCTCTTTATCCTGATTAAGTCCTAATAGTTCATTTTGCTAGTAAGAAGTTGTTATGGCGAGGCCAAATGGGTTGCTGACTATGTTCTCCAGGATTTTATGTTTCCTGTCTCACAATTGGTTTTTCATCCATTTTGAATTTATTTTTGTGTATGGTGTAAGAAAGTGTTCTAGTTTCATTCTTCTGCATGTCGCCATCCAGTTTTCCCAACACCATTTGCTGAAGAGACTGTATTTTTTCCATTGGATATTCTTTCCTACTTTGTTGAAGATTAGTTGACCATATAGTTGTGGGTCCATTTTTGGATTTTCTATTCTGTCCATTGATCTATGTGTCTGTTTTTGTGCCAGTACCATATTGTCTTGATGACTACAGCTTTGTAGTTTGAAGTCTGGGATTGTGATGCCTCCAGCTCTTCTTTTCTTTTTCATTGGCTTCCACGTACTTTACATGATATGTCTTCTTTAATTTCATGGTTAACTCATTCATTCTTTAGTAGGATGTTCTTTAACCTCCATCTATTTGTGGTCTTTCCAAACTTTTTCTTGTGGTTGACCTCAAGTTTCATAGCATTGTGGTTTGATAATATGCATGGTATGATCTCAGTCTTTTGTATCTGTTGAGGGCTGATTTGTAATCCAGGATGTGATATATTCTGGAAAATGTTCCATGTGCCCTCAAGAAGAATGTGTATTCTGCTGCTTTAGGATGAAATGTTCTGAATACATCTATTAAGTCCATGAAGTGTGTCCTTCAAAGCCATTGTTTCCTTGTTTATTTTCTCCTTTGATGATCTGTCCATTGCTTTATGTGGAGTGTTAAAGTCCCCTACTGTTAATTGTATTTTTTTCAGTGCGTTTCTTTATAGTTGTTATTAATTGTTTGAAATATTTGTGTGCTTTCAAGTTGGCATAAATATTTATAATTGTTGGATCTTTTTGACGGATAGACTCCTTAATTATGATGTGATGCCTTTATTCATCTCTTGTTACAGTCTTTGGTTTAAAATCTAGTTTGTCTGATATAGGAGTAGCTACTCCAGCTTTCTTTTGGCAGCCATTAGCATGATAGATGGTTCTCCATTCCCTCACTTTCAATCTTCAGGTGTCTTTAGGTCTAAAATGAGTCTCTTATAGGCAGTATATATGGTGTTGTGGTTTCTTTTTTTTTTAATTTATCTATTCTGATACACTGTGTCTTTTTATTGAAGTATTTAGTCCATTTACATTCAGAGTGATTATTGATAGATATGAATTTAGTGCTTTTGTGTTACCTGTAAGGTTGGTGTTTCTGGTAATGTCCTCTGTTCCTTTCTGGTCTTTGTTGCTTTTGGTCTTTTTTCCTCCCATTCAAAGAGTCCCCTTTAATATTTCTTGAAGGACGGGTTTAGTGGTCACAAGCTCATTTAGTTTTGTTTAGCTGGGAAACTCTTTATCTCTCTTTCTATTCTGAGTGACAGCCTTGTTGGATAAAGTATTCTTAGCTGCATATTTTTCCCATTCAGCACGTTGAATATATCATGCCACTCACTCTTCTGGCCTGCCAAGTTTCTATGGACAGATCTGCTGTGAACTCGATTTGTCTTCCCTTGTAGGTTAAGGATTTTTTTTTCCCTTGCTGCTTTCAGGATTCTTTTCTTGTCTGTGTGTTTTATGAGTTTGAGTAGGATATGTCTTGGTGATGGCCAGCTTTTGTTAACTTTAATGGGAGTTCTCTGTGCTTCTTGGATTTCAGTGTCTGTTTCCTTCCCCAGATTAGGAAGTTTTCAGCTATAATTTGTTCAAATAAACCTTCTGCCCTTTTTTATCTCTCTTCATCTTCTAGGACTCCTATGAGAGGAATATTATTACGCTGTAAGGAGTTGCTGAGTTCCCTAAGTCTACACTCGTGATCCCTTTCTTTCCCTTTTCAGCTTCATAATTTTATCTTCTCTATCACTGATGTGTTCCTCTGCTTCACCTATCCTCATTGTCATGGAATCCTTTGGATTTACATCTTGGTTACAGTATTTTTAATTTTTAATTTTGGTCTAGAGTTTAGTTCTTTTATGTCAGCAGTAAGGGATTCTCTGATGTTTTCAATGCTTTTTTTCAAGCCCATCTAGTGTCCTTACAATTGCTGTTTTAAATTCTAGTTCAGGCATATTACATATATCTGTTTCAATTAAATCCCTGGCTTTGACCTCTTTTTGTTCTTTTTTTGGGGTGAATTACTCTGTCTTTTAATAATGTGTTTTCAAGATCAAGAAAAAAAGAAGCTAGATCCTAGGTGTGTTTAGGTCTGCTTGTTAAAAGAAGCTAGATTCAAAAAAATTAAAAACATAAAATAAAAATGGAAAAAATTATAAAATTACTTTTTGTGGGGTACCTGGATGGCTCAGTCAGTTAAGCATCTGACTTCAGCTCAGGTCATGGTCTTGTGGTTTGTGAGTTTGAGCCCCGCATCAGACTCTGCCAACAGCTCAGAGCCTGGAGCATGCTTCAAATCCTATGTCTCCCTCTCTCTCTGCTCCTCCCTAGCTTGCATTCTGTCTCTCTATCTCTCTCAAAAATAAATAAACATTAAAATTTTTTAAAAATAATAAATAAAAATTGCTTTCTCTGTATCCCAAGCAGGGGAAGAAAACCAAAGGAAGCTAGATCGTATTTCCCCTAGAGTTGTAGCTTTGCAGCACTCTATGATCAGTAGACTTGGTGTAGGTGAGGAGTTTGTGCTGGTCTTCTGGGTGTGGGGTCTGCTGCGGTGATTCTCAGGTGACCTTGGCCTAGTGGAGATGCACTTACAGGATGCAGGGGGGTGGGGCTTGGTATAAGTGGCTCTTGCCTCCAGTTGGCAGTGCTTTTTTTCTAACCGAAGTCTGTCAGTGTTGATGCCAGAGTGCAAATGGTGTCAATTCATTCCTTCATCCCCAGAGTGGAGAGCTCATGCCTGCCACTCTTCGGGAAGCCCTCAAAGAAGAGCAAACAACCACCTCTCATGTGTCCCCGGCTTCTACAAGATCCGTGCCTTCTTCCTGCCCGTGTCTGAACTGTCTGCTTGCCAGGTGGCACAGCACTTGTGTGTTTTATCTCAGGTGCACAGAACTCCAAATTTTAGAGACCTGTGTGGCATGGACATGTGCTGATCCTTTAAGAGAGCGTCTCACTGCACTGTGGCCTGGAGCCACCTTGCCCCAGAAATCAGATTCATGACCATGCAGCAATTCAGAATTGGTGGTAAAGCACAGCAGAAAGCCAGCACCAGCAGTCCTCAGCCCATGTTCCCATTCTTATGTTAGTGAATGGGGCAGCTAAGTAGCACCCACTGTGTCTCTTGCTCCTGGAGAAGCTGTGTCCGCTCTCCCAAATGCACTCCAAGAAGGGGAACTGTGCAACCCAAGGGATCTTTAGCCCATGCTGCCTGCTCCTGGGTCTCTCTCCTCCCTCCACACCAGCACCCAACACGTGTGACTCTGAAACTTTAGACTCTGTGCTCCATTGTTTATAAAAACTTGTGGTATTCAATCTCTCTCCTTCTCCCTGTCAATAGTTTTGGGGAAGAGTTTTTCTTGTGCAATTCCCCTGCATGCACATTTTCTTTCTTTCTTTCTCTCTTACTCCTTTCTCCATGATCAGGGCTCCCTCACCATCGCAATACCCTCAGCTATTCTCCCCACTTAATCAACTCTCCACAGCTCCTGCCTTCTAAGTCTAGTTGTGCATTTTGTTCTCTGTCCTCAGATCAACTTCTTAGGTGTTCAAAATGATTTGATATTTATCTAGCTGTGTTCAAGGGATGAGGCAAGCCTAGGACCTCCCACTCCTCCACAATCTTAACTCCCTCTGAATCTCCGTGCTTGTTATTTCCTCATGTGAATTTGAGTTACCATGTTGTTACTGTATAGTTTCATTTTAGCCAGGAGGACTTCCTTTAATGTTTCTTGTAGGGCAAGTCTTTAGTGATGAATGGTCTCAGTTTTTGTTTATTTCAGAGTGTCTAAATTTCTGCTTAATTTTTGAAGAGAACTTTTGCTGGATATAGAACTCTTGGTTGACAGCTTTTCTACCCAGCATTTGAATATGTTATCCCACCATCTTCTGTTCTCATAGTTTATGATGAGAAGTAAGGTGTGAATCTTATTGAGGATCTGTTGTGTCTTTATGTTTGTGTCCCATCCAAATCCATATTTTGAAATGTAACTCCCAGAGTGATGGTATTACGAAATGGGGACTTTGGGAGGTGATTAGTTCATGAAAGCAGAGCTCTCATGAATTGGGTTAACGTCCTTATGAAAGTAGCCTGAAAACTCTCCTTTGGCTCTTCCACCATGTGAAGACACCCAAGAAAGTGGTATAGAATCTGATGATATCTTGAACTTGGACTCCCGAGCCTCCAGAACTGATTTCTCATGTTTATAAGATATGTAGACTATGGCATTTTTGTTATTGTACCCTGAGTAGACTAAGACATTTTATATGATGAGTCATTTTTTTCTCTTGCTGATTTCAGGATTCTCTCTTTATATTTGACTTTTGCCAGTTTGATTGTGATGTATCTAGGTGTGGCCCTCTTGGAGTTTATTAAATTTAGAATTTAGCTTCTTACATGTGTAGATTAATGTTTTCAGCAAATTTGGGAGGTTTGGGGTTATTATTTCTTCAAATATTCTTTCTGCCTTTGTCTCTTGCTGCTCCTTCTGGGACTTCCATTATATGTATGTTGGTGTAGTTGATGGTATCCCACAGGTTCCTGAATTTTTGTTCATTTTTTTAGTAGATTATTTTTTTAGAGCAGTTTTAGGTTCACAGCAAAACGGAGCAGAAAGTCCAGACATTTCCCATATATTCCCTGCCACTGCACACCCACTTTCCTCCATTATTAATATGCTTCACCGGAATGGTAGATTTGTTAAAATAGATGAATCTGCATTGATACAGCATTATCACCTAAATCCTTGATTTACCTTAAAGTTGTTTCTTCTTCTTAATTGCTCTGGCCAGAACTTTCAGTGCTGTGTTGAAGATAAGTGGTTAATGTAGGCATCCTTGCCTTGTTCTTGATCTTAGAGGAAACATTTTCTGTCTTTCACAATTGAGTGATGTTTGGTGAGGGTTTGTCATATGGCTTTTATATGTTTTATATGTTGTCATATTTTCTTCTATTCTTATTTGTTTTTATCACAAAAGGGTGTTGAATTTTGTGAAATACTTATTCTGCATCAATTCAGATGTTTTTGTCTTTCATTTTGTTGATGTGGCATATTACATTGATATTTGTATGTTGAGCCATTCTTGCATTCTAAGAATAAATATAATTAGGTAATGGCGTATAGTCTTTTTAATATGCTGCTGAATTGTTTCCTAATTATTTATTGATGATGTTTGCTTAAATGTTTATAAGGGATTTTGGTCTCTAGTCTTCTTTTCTTGTAGTGACTTTGTCTGGGTTTAGTATCAGGGTTATGCTGTCCTTCTAAAAAGAGTTGAGAAGTGTTTTCCCAAATTCAGTTTTTAGGAAATGTTTGAGCAGGATTGGTATTAGATATTTTTAAATCCTTGCTAGAATTAATTACTGAAGTCATCAGCACTATGATTTTTCTTTGTTCAGACATTTTAGATTACTGATTCAATCTTCTTATTCATTTTAGGCATATTCAGATTTTCTGTATTGTCATGATTTAGTTTTGGTAGGTTTGTTTTTTTAGGAATTTGTCCATTTCATCTAGATTGTTCAATTTTTTGTTCATAGTGATCTCTTAAAATACTTTTTAAATTTTTGTAGAATTGATATTAAATTCCCCACTTTCGTGTTTGATTTTAGTAATTTGAGTCCTTTTTTTCTTAGTCCATTGAGCTAAAGATTTGTCAATTTTGTTAATCTTTTTAAAAAACCAACATTTATTTTCATTAATTTTCTCCATTGTTTTATTATTCTCTATTTACTTTATCTCTGCTCTAATGTTTTACTTCACTTTTTCTGCTAGCTTTTGGTTAGCTTGTTTTTTTTACTTCCTTAAATATAAGTTAGGTTGTTGACTTGAGATCTTTTTGGTTTTTCAATGATTGGGCCATATTTCCTATTTTTTTGTATGCCTTGTGATATTTTTGTTGAACACTGGCATTTGAATTTAATAATGTGATAACTCTGGAAATCAGTCTTCCCCTTTTCCAAGATTTGCTGTTGTTATTATTATTATTTCATTTTTATTTATTATTATTTTTGTTTATTGCTTTTGGTTTTTTGATTATTGTAGTTATCTCTGTGCCAAGGATCAGACTAAGGTATAAACTTAATGTCTTCTCTGGTATTTTTGCACCTTTTGTGTGTATGGTCACTTTTTAATTTTCTCTGTGTATACAATTATTTTGGGGTGTCCTAGTCTTTAGCGTCTGACTCCTAAAAGGGGAAAAACAAAAAATGAAGAGGGAGGAAATCAGGGATCTAGTCCTTTAAATTCTCCTTGGAGGTCATTTGAGCCTGAAGGAGAGGAGCTTGAAACACTGGGGAGACATAATTACCATGGCTACCTGCTTCTTTCTTTGCACCTCTGTGGTCAGAAACATCAACGAATGCTCAGAGCACAGATCTCAATATTTGGAAGACAGAGTCCTTTTTACCCATCCCAGCTTTGACACACCATACACAAGCTACTGGCCACATGGCTAGACGTGGGGAATGGGTAGTTGCTACTGTGCTAGGAGATGAAATTGACTGAAATTAACCATAGTTTATCTCCAGTCTTTCGCTAGAAGTTGCAAGCCTTCAACAAACTCTAGGGTTAAAAAATATTTATATAGACAGATTCTGCCAGTGCAATTATTATCTACATCGGGAGACAGATTCCTGGTGCTTCCACATTCCCAGAATCCTCCCTAATTCATTTCTTTTTGACACTGAATATTACATTATCTGGGTATATCATAGTTTATTTATCTGTTTACCTACTGAAAGGCATCTTTGTTGCTTCCAATTTTGACAGTTACAAATAAAGCTGTTATAAACATATATGTGCATGTTTTAGTATAGATATGTTTTCAACTCCTTTGAGTAAATACCAAGTACCGTGATTGTTGGATCCTATTGTAAAGAGTACGGTTAGTTTTGTAAGAAACCATCATACTGTCTTCCACAGTGGCTGTACCATTTTGCTTTCCCACCAGCTATGAATGAGAGTTCCTGTTCTCCATATTCTCCATTTCCTTATTCTCCATATTCTTCCATTTCCTGTTCTCCATATTCTCCATTCTCCATATTCAGTATTTGATGTTAGCATTTAAAATTTTGGCCATTCTGATAGGTATATAGAGGTATCTCATTATTTTAATTTGCAATTTCTCATTGACATATGCTGAGCACTGCTTCATATGTAAGGGTTCGAGACCCCAAATACCCAAGAACAGAAAGTCCCAGAGGCCAAGGCTGCAAAAGCATAGGAGATTTATTAGCTAGCTTGAGCTAGGGTCCAAACTCAGAGCACCAGCGCAATGGCCTCCTTTAGGGTAAGGACCCCGCTCTCGGGATTCAGTTCTCTTTTTATAACAATTGTAGGGTTACATGAGCTGTCTCTGCCCCTTCTCTTTGTTCTTTTGAGTCCAGTTGGCTGTGTCTTCTTCTGATTGGCTCGTTTAAGTCCGGGGTCTTTCAGTTCTGGCCTTCCTTTGTTGGTCTCATGAGGCGGGTCAAACTGGCTATCCCTGAGAAACAGAAACTCCAGGGGGCACGGGAAACATAAACTTTCGGTCACTATCACAGGACCTCCAGGAGGTACAGGAAACATAAACATGAACAAAAACCGTTTGGCCTTTATCACAGGAACAAAAACCTTTTGGCCTCCATCACATATGCCTATTTGCCATCTGTGTATCTTCTTTGGTGAGATTGAGGTTTCTCATCCATTTTTAATCAGGTTGTGTGTGTGTGTGTGTGTGTGTGTGTGTGTGTGTGTGTGTGTGTCTTGTTGAGTTTGAAGAGTGTTTTTGTATATTTTGGATAACAGTCCTTTATCAGATATGCTTTTCGCAAATATTTTCTCTCAGTTTATGGCTTACCTTCTTATGCTGTTGACAGTATCTTTCACAGAGCAGAACTTTAAAAACATTTTTTAGGGGTGCTTGGGTGGCTCAGTCGGTTAAGCGGCTGACTTCAGCTCAGGTCATGATCTCACGGTCTGTGAGTTCGAGCCTCGCGTTGGGCTGTGCTGACAGCTCAGAGCCTGGAGCCTGCTTCAGATTCTGTATCTCCCTCTCTCTCTGCCCTTCCCTTGCTCACGCTCTGTCTCTATGTCTCTCAAAAATAAATAAAAACGTTAAAAAAATTAAAAACATTTTTTACATTGGGGTACCTGGGTAACTCAGTTGGTTAAGCATCTGGCTTCCTCTCAGGTCATGATCATGGGTTTGAGCCCTGTGTAGGAATCTGTGCTGACAGCTCAGCGCCTGGAGTCTGCTTTAGATTCTGTTGCTCTCTCCACCCTTCCCCCGCTCATGCTCTTTTTCTCTTGCGCTCTCTCAAAAATAAACATTAAAAAAATTTTAAAAAACTTTATTTTAGGTTAATATTCCCTTTTTATCATTACAGTTAGCTAAAAAATTGCCAGGCAGCCCACAAAACAGGATTCGCTTTAAGATAAACCCCAGAGTCAGTTGGAGACTAATGGCACTGGGACCTGCTGGGCCGGGCCATAGTAGTATTTAGCTAAGTGTCAAGAGCATTAAGAACAAAGTCTGGGTTGGAGGTGCCAGGCCTGCACACCAGCTGTGGAGCCTCCATGATGTGACTGCACAGCTCCATCTTCAGACATTTTCAGGGCGATCACCACTGAGGGGGCATGTAGCTGTAAGTGGAGCTCCTGGGGCCAGATACTTGGGCACCGTGCATGGGGGCAACAGGAGCTGGGGAGTGGGAGGTCAGGAGGGTGCCTACTGACATGGCCGTAGTGGTCCAGCCCCATGCCCATGGTGACGCCATTGCCTCTAGGTGGAGGGATGGGATCAGGGTACATTGTCACCAGCATGCCGTTGGGCTGCACCACTGTGGTGTGGTGGATGATGTGAGTGGGCGCTGCCTACTGGGTTTGTGTGTACATAGGGGCTCTGCTGGGGGTAGGCATTTTGGTAGAGGAAGAGGAGTATGGTGGCACTGCGCCACTGGTGGGGGGACACTTTGTAAGGTGTAACCTTTTTGGAAGGTAAGATTTGCTCCAGGATACATGTTGGGGGAATAGGCAGGAGCTGTGGCTACATTGCCCATGGGGAAACCAGCTGGATAACCAATTTCTTTGGCATTTGCAGAGGGGAACCCCAGCAAAACCAGGGCTATAAACAGGATTCCTGATTTCAAGAAGGCGCTGTGGCAGCAGCAGCCTGGGCCTAGGTGACCAGCACATGCTAGCCAGGGGCAGGCTCCGCAGTGGGGTTCAGTGAGGATGCAGGAGCTGAGCCACAAGGCTAGGTCTCTGCCACCGTCACTGCCCTGGATTGAGCTTCCAATTGCTCCACTTTGCCCGGCCCACCTCTCCACAACCTGTGCTACCAACAGACGTTCCAGAAATTTTTAACGAAGTCCAGTATGTCACTTCTGTTTTTATTGTTTATACTTTGGCGTTGTATCTAAAAAATAATCACCAAACACAAGATCTTCTAGATTTTCTCTTCTATTATATTTAGGAGGTCTGTTATATATTTTGAATTTGTTTTCTTAAGGGATATAAGGTCTGTGTATAGTTTCAGTGTTTGCATATGGATATGCAGGTGTTAAGCAGCACCATTTGGTGAAAAGACCATCTTTGTTCCATTGTATTGCCTTTGCTTCTTTGTCAAAGAGCAGTTAATATTGTTTATGTTGGTATATTCCTGGGATCTCTGTTTCATTTCATTAATCTATTTTTCTGTTCTTATGCAATACCACATTGTTTTGATTATGATACTTTGTATTAGTTTCAGAATTAGTTCTTCAATTTTGTTTTTCCCCCTCAATATTATGTTGGCTATTCTGGGTCTTTGTCTCTCCAAATAAACTTTAGAATCACTATTTCAGTATCCATAAAATAACTTGCTGGGATCCTGACTGGAATTGCATTGAGTCTATAGATCAAGTTGGGAAGAACTGGCATCTTGACAAAATTGAGTCCTCCTACCCGTGAACATGGAATATCTTTCCACTTATGTAATTCTTCTGATTTCTGTCATCAGAGTTTATAGTTTTTCTCATATAGATCTTGTACATATTTGTTTAGATTTATACCTAAGCATTTCATTTTCATGAAATGAAAATTCATTGTTCTAATGTAAACAATATTGTGCTTTTAATTTTAAATTTCCCTTTTTCATTGCTTTTTCCGTGAAGCTGCAAGCAGGTCAGATAATAAAAATGCTTCTAGTATTTTTTGAGGGCTCCAGCCCCAGTCTGCCCCTTCTGCTCGTTGCTAGGCTTCTGGTTTTCATAGTTTCCATGTTTGCAAGTTTTCTTGTTTCCAAGTCTACTATGGAGCTGGGAAGAAGGAAATGAGAATAGGCCAAATTGAAAAGTCTCAAATCCTACCCTTCTTACTTAGGTGCTGCAGTGTTTATTGAATATTTATTCCTAAGATTTTTATAAAATTTTGGTTAATTTTCAGAGTCCTGAAAAAACTAATTTCACTATTTTTTAACAGCATTTTTATTGCTTTTATGGAGGAGTAGATTTCTAGACACCCTCACTCCACCATTCGAATTGTATTCTCATTTTCATATAACTTCATAACCGTTTGAACCCCTTAGGGAATTTTTCTTATTCCTCTTTGAATTATGATTTTGTGCATACTTGTCTTCCACTAGAATATAGGTTTCTTAGGGATAGTAACTTTATCTAGCATGTGCATTGCCTTGCACATAGAAGATGTTAAGTAAACTATGGGTTGAACAAATATCCCTGTATTCTTTAGATATATTGGGACTCTTGGCTTTGCTATGTTCAGATGAGGCAAAATGTTGCCAAATGGCAAGGTGATCTAACTTCCTTTATATCCACCGTTGGCTTCATAACTCCTTGGGGACAGCATAGGTTCAGCCCTAGTTCCACTCTGTCTTTAGGTTTAGGGATTATTATCCAATGATTAAACTAATTAATTCAACTCATATATAGTGTTCACCTGTTATGTGCCAGGTATTGTGCTCATGCTATAGATAAGGGAATAAGACTGATAGAGTCTTTGCCTCCATGGAGCTGTGGTTTAAAGAAGAGACAGACCAAAACAAAATAAAATGAAATCCAAAAACATTAAGTACAAATTGTAGTAAGTATTGTGAAGGAAATAAAATGATGTCTAGATAGCTGATATCAATATTTACTACGTTTACAATAACTACCTTTTCTTGCAATGTCTTCTTTGCATGTTGCCAGACGTCTACCCTTTTGTAAATAGTACTCAGGGTGTTTTTCATATTCCTTGTCTTCCTAGGTTTCTTTTGAACAACAGAAGTTCATTTATATATGTACACAATAATTTTAGCCTTACATTTACTTATATAATATATGGAGAATTCAGTGCTTAATTCCTGTCTCTTCTTAGCTAGCATGATCTAACACCGAGATGGTCCTTTCCCTTTCTTGTTCTCCTAGATACCTTTGGGGAAGACCTGGGTCAGATATGAGTATTAGGAAACCGCTAAATTTCTGGGGGAATGAAAGAAGAAGTTAAATAAAGGTACAGAGAAATGAATGACCATTAGAGTCCAATTAAGGTATTGGCTTGGCTTGGAAATAGGAGAGAATACACTATTGAATATTGGTTTTATCTAGCTGGGTCCCCTAGTAGAGGTCAGTAGGTGCGGGTGGCCAGTCAGAGAAAGGGAAACTGCTGTGATGCAGTCGAAATGGATTTTAAGTTTCTAGAGGAGTTCTCAAAAATAAATAACAAGCTTATTTTTCATTTTTAATGTCTAACATGTAGTGCAAATTTAGCCTGAAAAGCTGGAGTGGAGGGAGTGAAGGCTAGGAGAGGACAAAGTGATGAGTGTTCATATGTATCTAGGTAGCTAGGGGACAAGGGCATGGGAAATGTCCTTGGTGACTTCACTGATCAAGCTGTTACTTTTCTCTTTTGGCCAGTGTTTGTTCAGCATGATGCTGCTCAACTCTACCTCACAGTCTGGAACCTAATTAAGAACCAAATCACAGATGTGGACTTGGTAAGATGCTAGAACCAAAGAACTCAGAAGTTTAAGAGGTTGCTCGTTTAGCTCATTCAGGTATCATTAATATAATGTATAGAGAAGATCTACATAAATACTTACCACAATTCCATAATATTATTACTGTTATTTTTTGCACCTTTTTTGAAGACTGAAGAGGATCAGTGGCTGTCATTTCTGGAGCTTCTGTCTGGTGGCTACAATTTCTGGAAATTGACGTTGCCTGTTTTGTTTATGGCTTTGTACCCTTCTTTCCTCTCACCTCCTCTCTCTTGCAGGTAGAGAGGCTGCAGGCCCTTTATACAATCCAGGTGAAGGAGTCCTCGGTTTGCCTTGAATGTACAATGGAAAGGAGCAGAAATAGTAGCATGCTGACCCTCCCCCTTCCTCTTTTTGATATGGACTCAAAGCCTCTGAAAACCCTGGTGAGGAATTCCTCTTGGTGAATTTGCTGTTCCCATAAACCCAATGCTACCAGTGTGCCCTTGCTTCTTTAATCCACTTTTGGCTTTTAAAAAATAATTTCTGTTTCCTTTGTACAGTTCTACATTCTCCTTTGATTTGGTGGAAAAAAAAACTTTCTTTCATTTTGCTTCCTCTCCTTCTGCTATCTCAACAAGTGCTCCCTCCTGTTTTTCCTTCCAATCAGTAGGTACTTTTGGAGATCCTGCCACATACACCACACTGGGCCAGATGGTAAGGGGAACAAGAAGAGAAGCAGAAGGGAAGCTTAAATCCTCATCTATAGGGTGAGGAGTTATACTGTATATGGTAAATACCAACTCTGCTTTTTCTCTGTTCTGCTGGGACAGGAGGATGCCCTTCGCTGTTTCTTCCAACCCAGGGAGTTATCAGGCAAAAGCAAATGCTTCTGTGAGAACTGTGGGAAGAAGACTTGTGGGAAGCAGGTACTTGCTCCCTAAAACCAGAAGCTTGCCTACTCTGGGGTTGTCCTTGGTGGATTTTCTGATGGAGGCCTTGAGGGTACCTTGTGATGGTTGAGGGAGGGAATCCATATCAGGCTAATATCTGGAATCTGGGGCTTCTGATTATCAGAGGCCCATCACTGAGAGGAGCAGAGCCTTTTAAAAGATAAGAGGAGAAGATCCAGGAGAGGCAGGCAGAGTTCCCCCTATAGGATTAGACTAGCCCTCTAGAGCAGACTCTGTAGTTCCCATGGGCTCTGGTTCCTATGCAGAATCCTAGGACTGCTCATGGCTTCTGTGGGAGAGCTCAACAGATTCAACAAATGGGGGCCTTTAACTCTGTATTATATCATTCTGATTCCTCTTTTTGGGAAGATATACCATCAGCTTTGGGATTTCTCTGAATCTACCCATTTCAAGTGCCTTAGGACTTCATCTCCACATTAATTTTGGTTTTTCAGGTCTTGAAGCTGACCCATTTGCCCCAGACCTTGACAATCCACCTCTTGCGGTTCTCCATCAGAGATTCACGGACAGAAAAAATCTGCCACTCACTCTATTTCCCCCAGAGTTTGGATTTAAGTCAGGTCCTTCTGATTGAGGAAGACCTCTGCAATGATGAAGAACAGGTGAGAAGCTCCTCACTTCCCTTTCATTCTCCGTCTCTTCAGACCCCTTGTCCACTTGATTTTGCCTTTCCTCCCCTAAGGTGCTTGAGGTCACCTACTCAACAGAGATGGCACTTTTAGGCATCTCATCCGTGTCATTGTATCAGCTCAGGAATCATGGTCTCTGCTGGCTGTGCTTGGGGTACACAAAGGGAGGGAAACTCACTGGCAGCTACTTGGTGTGATTCCTAGAAACATATTCATACATTCAAGAAATACCCTTACTTTTTAGTGTAACAGTATTTTAATGATGGGTGTTCCTGACTGACAATTATAGGTTGTTACTACCATACTACTGTCAACAACATTTGCTGTTTATAGTTGTTTTTCTTTTAAGAATCCAGAGACTTTAGGGACACCTGGGTGGTGCAATCGGTTAAGCATCTGACTCCTGATCTTGGCTCAGGTCATGATATCACGGCTTGTGAGTTCAAGCCCCATGTTGGGCTCTGCACTGATATTCCAGAGCCTGCTTGGGATTCTGTCTTTACTTCTCTCTGACCCTCTCCCACTTGTGCTCTCTCTCTCTTTCTCAAAATAATAACATAAAAAAAAAAAAAAGAATCCAAAGACTTCATTTCTAAATATTGGGCTTTGTTCATGTATCTCATAGCACTGAGAGAGAGAAGGAACCCATAACTCCCCTTTCACTTAAATATGGTATATAATACATATACATAGGTAAACAGAACATCTTGAGTTCTAAATATAGTATCAACCTAATTTTCTTCCTGACACAGTTTATGCCTACTTTGAGGACAGTAACAAGAGAGCCAGTTCATTTGGGCCAAACTTAATCAAAATAAAGTTGAATTCAGTTGTCTTGAGTTGATAACTTATTGGGAAATTCTGACATAAATATCAGGTTGAAATTCTGAGAAAAAGATATGACATAAATATCAGGTCTTAGGTTTGAAATGATACATTTAGTACATTTACATTTAGTAAATTATGTATGTACATACACACATAAATACACGTGTGTGTATATACACATATACACACATACATATATATAGTCCATAAAAGATATATAAAAATATACCCTTTATATATCCTTTTATGGACTGTTTTGTGCCGGAGTCCTGCTCCAGCTGAGTCCAGGGGTCCCCGAAGGATGGACGGTCAGGCAACAGGAAATGAGAGAGCCACGGGAGAGATGTAGTCTGATGACCAAGCAGGCAGTTCTGGCAATTCTGGCATCTCCGCCCTGCTGATCTCAGTGTCTTTATTTAAAAGTAGTGAGTTACATTACAGCAATGAGTCACATCCCATCAGTAAGCATAGTTTGAACAATAATGTGTTTTTATCAGTAAAGCTGCGATTTCCTCAATCTTGCAAGTTGTTTTCAAGTTAATTAGCATATAAATTTAAGGCAGAGGGAGAGAACAGGAAGTTACCTAGGCCTGCCTATGTTAATTATCTATAAACAGGCCAGGAGTCATTCTGCCTATTCTTTCAACTACAATGGGGGAGGTGCAACCCATCCAGCAAGGACAGAATTCCCAATGCTTGTCCTTTGCTTGTGAATGAGTGAATTTACATAATAGGGGCCCAACGATTATGAAAATCACACCAATATTCAGCCAGCTTATAACTGCTATCAATTTGTGCAACCCATCCCGAAGATGCTACTTTAAGGTTACTTCTGGCCAGGCTACTCTCATTCAGATGTATTCCATCAGAGCATCGTGCTCCAAGTCCTTCCCTTTTATCTAAAGGCCATAAAACAAAAGAGCATTATATTCCTTGGGGCCAAGGAGAGTAACTCAAGAAATCCAAGCCTGAAAAATTATTTAGAAGGAGGTAAGACTAGGCGCCATTTTGGCTGGCAGGAGCTTTGCTTCAACCACCTTTTCCACACAGGGAGGGGTCTCAATCTGTGAGCCCAAAATGGCTCCCAACAATTTTGTTCATGCTTTGTTTAGTATTCATATGCTAGAACCCTGGTATTTTAAAAATTGAGGCCTGATAATATAATAGCTCCTATGTAACATGGTTTCTTTGCCTATTTGGTGCATATACATTTCATAAGATTATCATTTTCTGTCCTTTGAGTTTTCTTTATTTCTATTTGTACACTATGAAGTATATCTTAATGAAAAAATATCTTAAAATTTTATTCCACTTAAATAGACATTGGTATGGAAAATCTTGAATATATAGCAAGGTAATGGGGAATTATACATGAGTCCCCATGTCTTTCAAGCAGCTTAAAAGTTATCAAAACTCATGGCCAATCTTGCTTTACCAACATCCTCATCCTCCTCTTTCTCCAACTCTCAACTGGATTATTTTGAAGTAGGTACCAGACACCATGCCATTTCATTTAAAGTAATTCATTATGTCATTCTAAAGAATAAAAGTAAAGTATTGGATCACAAATGTAGACTTAGGGAACTCAGTGACTCCATAAAGCATAATAACATTGGTACCATAGGAATCCAGAAGAAGAGAGGGAAAAAGAGCAGAAAGTGTAAGGAGCTAGCGAAGGAGCTAGAAAAGCGCGTGCTGGGCGTGGTGTAAGCAGCTCCAGCTTCCACTGGGGGCACTGTGTTCCTCACTGAAGTCTGTCAGTGCTAATGGGCAGGGTGAAAATGGTGTCGCCCTGCTCTTTCCTCCCTGGAGTGGGAAGTTCGTGCCCACCACTGTTCAGGAAGCCTTTACAGAAGAGCAAACAATCTCCCTTCTTGTGTCCCTGGCTTCTGTCAGATTCCTGCCTTCACACTGTGTCTTGAGTTGTCCGCCTGCCAGGCAGCATAGTTCTGTTTTATTTCAGGCACGTGGCTGGGTTTCAAAACTCCAAATTTTAGGGACCTAGTGATGGTGCAGACCTGTGCTGATCCTATGGAGGAAGGTCTTACCATGCTGCAGCTTGTGCTGATTTGTCCCAGAAAAGCAATCACACAATCATGCAAAGGTTTGGAATTTATGGTAAAGTGCAGCAAAAAGCTGGCACCAAGGTTTGCTGCCCTCAGCAGGTGTCTTTGTCCCTATGCTAATGAATGAAGCAGCATATTTGGACCCACCAACTTTTTGTCCCCAGAGATGCCATGCCACCTCTCCCAAATGCATTCCAAGAAAGGGAACTGCCTCTCCCAGTGACCCAGGAGATCCTCAAACCATGTTTTCTGCCCCCGGCCTCTGGCTTTTTCCGTAGAGGAGTACCACTATGCCCACCAGGTGGAGCCTAGCAGTGGTGCGGACTTCTAAAACTTCAGACTTTGAGCTCCACTCTTTGTAAAGAGTGAGCCCCACCTGCAATAATCAGCCACTCTAGTTTCCTAGTCAATGGTTTTAGAGAAGGTGTTTCTCTTGTGCAAACTCCTGTGCACTGCTTTCTCTCTGTTTCTCTCTCATCTCTCAAGATCAAGGCTCCCTCTCAGCATTCAGATTGATTTATTGGGTGTTTGGAATGATTTGGTATTTATCTAGCTGTTTTTGAGGGCTGAAGCAAGCATAGGGATCCCCCTGCTGCTCCACCATCTTGATGGACACTTGGGCTGCTTCCATATCTTGGCTATTGTAAATAATGCTACAGTAAACATAGGGTGAATGTATCCCTTTGAATTAGTGTTTTGCATTTTGGTGAATACCCAGTAGTATAATTACTATATCATAGGGTAGTTCCATTTTTTACTTTTTGGGGGAAATTCCATACTGTTTTCCACAGTGGCGGCACCAGTTTTCGCTCCCACCAATAGTGTATCTCATAAGTTCCTAATGTCACTAATGCCTAGTCAATATTTAGATTTCTGTGAACTATAAATTGGTTTGTTTGAACCTAGATCCCAACAAAGGCTACACTTGCATTTAAGTTTCCTTCCTCTTCTTTTTCCCTCCCTCCCTCTCCTTCTTCCTGTCTTTCTTTCTTCTTTTAGGTTAAGTTTCTTTCTTTTTTTTAATAATTTGTTTTAATGTTTATTTTTGAGAAAGAGAGTGCTAATGGGAGAGGAGCAGAGAGAGAGTGGGAGACACAGAATCCAAAGAAGGTTCAGAGCCCTGAGCTGTCAGCACAGAGCCTGACATGGGGCTCGATCTCACTGACTGCAAGATCATGACCTGAGCCAAAGTCAGATGTCTAACCAACTGGGTAACCCAGGTGCCCCTAGGTTAAGTTCCTTTTAAAT
Source organism: Paguma larvata (assembly GCA_030068075.1). NCBI lineage: Eukaryota > Metazoa > Chordata > Mammalia > Carnivora > Viverridae > Paguma > Paguma larvata. The sequence continues at coordinate 104,340,931 of CM057828.1, forward strand.
TTCTTTCCTCTCTTTTTCTTGTCTTTGCATTTACTTTGTTTGGTCGAAGGTTTAAAAAAAATCAATATCTAGATTTGCTGGTTGGTGTTATCCTTTGTATTTATTATAAACAATTAGAGCTAGGTACTGCCCTCCATTTTTAAAATCTAGCATAAATTCCCAAATGAAAATAGAGAATAATTTGAGCTCTCCCTTTTGGGTGACTTAGCTTCATTTGCACTACCCTCATTGATAGCTTTTCAAAGTCTCAGGTTAGGGATATTATTTGACTGTGTTAAGATAAAAGAATAAGGCATATATGACTAATGTTGAGATCCTTCTCACAATCAGTCAAAACTCGCATCTCTCCCACCACTATGCCCTTTTCTTTTTCTTTTAATTAAAAAAAAATTTTTTTTGAGAGAGAGACAGAGCATGAGTGGGAGAGGGGCAGAGAGAGAAGGAGACACAGAATCTGAAGCAAACTCTAGGCTCTGAGCTGTCAGCACAGAGCCCAATGCGGGCCTGAACTCGTGAGCCACAAGATCATAACCTGAGCCAAAGTCGGCCGCTTAACTGACTGAACCTCCCAAGTGCCCCTACCACTATTCCTTTTTCACAGAAAACTCTCACTTATCTTCAGTTTCTAAGATTTGAGGGAGTAGAGTGACTTACTGCCAAATCTAACGGATACTTTTTGGTCCTTCCCTTACTTGATCTTTTTGTAGTATTCTGTTATTGATCCTACCCTCCTTCAAAATCTACTGTAAACTTTCCTCATAGGGTTTCTTTCTCTATTGGTGGATTCTTTCCTGCCCATCCTTTTATTGAAGGAATTATTTTTAATTTCATTCTTTCTCCTATCCATTTTTCAAATTTTATCTCATTAATTCTCATGATTTAGTAATCACCCCAAGCTTAAGACTTCCAAATTTGTATCTCCTGTCCAGACTTGAGCTCCAAACCAATGAATGTATTCACCTCTTACTGAATGTTGTCACATAGTCCCCAAATTCATTATCTTCGTTCCCAAATAGCTCTGTTCCATATTTATAGTACGGATATTTTCTTAATTTCGAAGCCAGAGATGCCTCCTCCCCAACATCTAGTCCTTTACAAAGTATCTTTGGTTATTTATGCCTAATTTTGCACAAATCTGCCCCCTAAGCCCCACCTTTAGTTTCACTTTCTTAGTATAGCATAGGGATTAAGAGTTTAGGCTCTGACGCTAGAGAGGTCTGAGTTGGAATCCTGCCTCTTCTAGTTATAAGCTCTGACCTTTGGGTAAATTACTTTACCTCTCTGAGCTTAGATTCTACCTTTGTGAAATAGGATTTATATTACCACCCAGCTTAACATGACTGTTATGAATATTAAATGAAATACCTCATGTAAAAACTTAGCTAAAGGCATAGCAAATACCAAAGTTTAGCTAATAATTATTATGTAAAGAATGATTATTATCATTTTGGTGACTACTACTGATAGTCAATGTCTAGACTATGGCCATTTTTTCTTGCACTATTGTGGTGCCCAAACTGATCTCGTTGCCCTCTGCCTCAATTGAACTCTCATTCTATTTTTCAAATCACATTATTTCCGTATTTTTCTCAAACACAAATCTGATGATGCTCCTTCTCTGCTTAAACCCTTCTGAAGGGTCCCAGTAATTCTAATTCTCATTCTAAAAATCACTAAATTTTACACCTGAAACTAATATTACACTGTATGTTAACTAACTGTAATTTAAATAAAAACTTGAAAAAATTAGGTACAGTTCTAATTCTTGACTTTTGAAGCCTCATCTCTTGTGACTTCCCAGAAATCTCTCTGACTTCCATTTCCTCAGCATGCTCTGTTCTGTTATGCTGCAGAGCCTTTGCAATTTCTGGGTCCATTGAGTGTACCTCCTTCCCATAACTTGTCTGCTAATCTTGTTCATTGTTTAAGATCAATTTAAGCATGTCTTCTTTGGGGAAGTTTTCTCAGGTGATTGTTCCTTCTTCTATTTTGGGGCAGAAGTTGGGTATTCCCAAATTTACCTGTAAATATACCTAGTATAAAACATGGCATTATAATTCTGGCTTGACTAATTAAGAGATTCTTGCGTTCAAGGACTATTTTCTAGTTCCCTTGAAGTACCAGTGCCTGGCACAGAGTAGGCAGTAAAATATATGTTGAAATAATGTTTCTTTATTCTGTAGATAGAAAAAGAGGGATGATAGGTGAGTAATTTTGCACCTTGTATCCTTCCAGCTTGGAAGACAGTATGAGCTCTTTGCTGTGGTTGCCCATGTCGGGGCAGCTGACTTTGGTCATTATTGTGCCTATATCCAGAATTCTGTGGATGGAAAATGGTTCTGCTTCAACGACTCCAATGTTTGTTGGGTGAGGAACATTGTCCAAAATTTTCTAATGTCCTGGATTAGCCACTTGTAATAAATTATGAGCCCAGGACTAGATGGGTCCTTAAGGTCAGGACACATTGTGGACCTGTTATCTCTGTGTGTGCAGCCCTTAAACAAGTCCTTTAATTTTTTTTTTATTCGAGCATAGTTGACAGAATGTTATATTAGTTCCAGGTATATAATATAGTGATTCAACAAGTTTATACATTATACTATGCTCACCACAAGTGCAGCTACTTACCATCTGTCACCATACAACACTATCACAGTATCATTGAGTATATTCCTTATGCTGTGATTTTTATTCCTATGACTTAATCATTACATAACTGGAAGCCCATATCTCCCACTCCTCTTCACCCGTTTTGCCCATCCCCCCATTCCCTCCCCTCTGCCAACTGTAAGTTTGTCCTCTGTGTTTATAGGTCTGATCCTGCTTAAAGTCCTTTCCTTCATGAAGTCCCCATCTGGTATATAACCCTGTAAGAGTCTACTTAGCTCATTGTCTAGATTTCTGGTGTTTTAGGCTTAGTGCCCTGCAGCTTCATGCTCTGTGGGAAACTTATGGAAAACCAGGAGAGTTAGATATATGTAAGTTAGAACTAAGCATAGCCAAAAATAGAAGGACGGGTACTAAAAGAGGCTTCATAGACATGGCATCCTGTCACTGGATGATTCAGGTCTTGGGAAGGTACTAGGGAGGGGTTTTCTGGATGAGTGATGGAGAGTAAATTGTAGCACCCTGTACTCTGGATGCTTAACATATGTGAGGTGGATACTTCATTTCATCTGTTTGTGTACTTCCAGGTGTCCTGGGAAGACATCCAATGTACTTATGGAAATCATAACTACCGTTGGTAAGAGAAATGTTTGAGTGATGGAAACCCAGTGAGTTTACACAGGTTTCTCACTGCTGTATGAAACTCTCATGAATTCAGTTGCCATGTATATTTGGATAACTCCCCAGTGACTAACTGTTCAGCTTCATCTCTCAATACCCATCTTACCATACCATGCCTTTTTTCACAATTTAGATTCCAACAGTACTAAACTATAAGTAGCTCCCCAAACATCATAGCCTCCATGGTTTTGCACATGCAGTTCCTGATCTGTTTTTCCTCTTGTAATTCATTATTGAGGCAAACTCCCACCATGCTTTAATGTCTCTGCTCATGGCTTTTCCTACTCTATAAAGCCTTCACTGATTGACCCCAACAGATTTGTAGTGACTTCTCGTATGCTTTATCTGCACTTGAAGCATACCTCATTTATAGCAAGGACCTCCTTGTTTTGTAATTGTTTGTATATATAACTTTCTTTTACATTATACCATGAACTTTTGGGTGCCAGGGTTCATCCTGAGAGGAGGCCAGCTCCTACTTCAGGGCTTCTGGCTGGTCCAGGGTTTCACCTGCATGAGGGTTGGTCTAGGCGCAAGAGATGACGCGAAGTCAGTCTCTTGGAGTCAGCCTCGTATCAGGACTGGTCCAAGGCTCCCTATGTGAGGGCTGAGACAAAAACATAAAGACAATACGAAGACAAGACAAACGACAGAGACAGCCTCTTATCTGGAGTGCTCAATGTTTATTTTTTCTTCAGGGTTTTTATGCATTTTCTCTAAACACAGCAAGTATACATCTTGTAAAGATTGGCAGGATGAAATCATTCTAATTTATCAAGGTTCTTAGTAAAATAAAGAATACTTGTTTCTCAAGGTTCCTAGTAAAAAAGGAAACTGATTAAAACAACCTTCACATTCCATGAAACTTCAAAGAACGCTTGTTTCTCAAGGTTGCATAGAATGTTTGAACAATTAGTATATGAGGGTAAAAAACAGCTCACATGCAGTCAAAGCATAACTAATGGATACATTCTGGTGAATATCATGGGTTGAAAGGATAAGAACAAGGTATACAGATACCAATTAAAGGCTCTGGCTACAGTCGAAGGATTATGTGAAAAACATGTTTTTCTCTAAAGTTACTCCCTAAGATTATTTTTGTCTGCTGACTATCAATAATGTCTTAACCCGAAAACTACAGCAATCACTACATTCCTGAGGGTTGGGCTGCACTCTTAGGTTTAATAGAAAAATCAGAGATTTATTTTATTCTTGAATTATTTCTATATTACCTGAGGCAAACTAAAGCCTCCTAAATGGTTTTCTTATTATTTTCATGATGATCAACATTATATCTCTCTATATTCTAAACCTATCAATAGGACTAAAACCAGCAGCATTAATTGGCTAGCAGAGGGGATGCCATAAGACCCTCTTTTACTTCACCCTGCAGCTGCTGCTAGCAGGGACTTTTCTTCAATATTATCATCGCCCTGAGTGCAGGGATTCTTACAGACCCAATGTACTTATCGTAGGCCTGGCATGAATTTACCTCCTGATGGCCCTTTTGCGGCTGTGCCTGTCTTAGGTTGTCCCCCCTCTGAGGAATCTTACCCATCACTGGCTAACCAGCCATCCTCTTAGGGCCAAACAAAGTGAGGAGATCAAAAGCCATAACTTTTATGGCCTCAGGACTAATACTTGCCTTAGGACACCTCCGCCCGCTGGCGGGGATCCAGGCTCCGGGCCACCTGGGCCTTGGGCCTTACTTCTTCACCCTGGGCATCGCTACCAGGGCCATGGCCTTTTGGTTCCCGGCATTTGGGGAGCAAGGATCATTCTTTTTTCTTTGTCTGGTGCAGTGGCTTGCATTTAGCAAATAGTGATAAATATATTTTTTAAAAAATCAACAACTACAGAAGGGAAGCTAGAGGAAAAAAAAAAAGCTGGAGGAAAAAAAAGCTGGATGAAGTTAAAGCAGAGACTTTGGAAGTTTTTTCAGTTGAATTTCTGGGTTGCGGTGACACTGTACACCAAAGGTGATATTTGAAATTATTTCAGCTAAGTAGGACTGATCATTTGGAAAATAATGAAGTAGATGAAATTTGTGTTTTAAATTCTCTTACAATCTTTTTATCTTTTCTTCTGAACATTCCCCTTAGATGCCCCACTCTTTGTCATTTTCTAGTTGTCAGTGATTCTCCAATTATTTATATCAGGGTTTGGCAAATTTTCTCTGTAAAGGGCCAGAGAGTAAATACTTTATGGCTTTGTGGGCCATACAGTCTCTGTCGCATCCACTGAACTCTGCCCTTGTAGCACAAAAGGAGCCACAGATGACATATGAATGAAGGAGTGTGGCTGTGTTCTGGTTAAATTTATTTGCAAAAACAGGGTTAGATTTGGCTTGTGTGCAGGTAGTTTGTCAGCCCCTGATACAGATGTTAACTAATGGAAGCTTAGTGGCTATTTTTCCAGGTTACCCATTTTGATCCCTTCTGAGGCGATTGATAAATGAAGACTTGACCCAACAACCATAAGCTTTTCTGATGCTTGCCCTATCATGAGTTAAAAACCTATCAGTTAACTACGAATGTTCTGTTTCTGTTATGCTGAATTTTTTTTTCTTTCTAGGCGGGAAACTGCATATCTTCTGGTTTACATGAAGATTGAATCCTAATGGATGTACCCTAAACTGTCAGAGACTGACAGAGTTTCATTTTCCTTTTCTATCCCTGGATCTGCTGACTCTCTCAAGAGATTTTGCAGTGTGAAGGATCATTCAAATTGTATAGTTAAACTTTATTTATAATCAGGGTTGATTATCAAAATATTTAGCAGTCATTCTGCATGGGTCTTGATAAGTCAGAATAGATACTTCCACTGGCCAATGGCTAGAACTGGGACCTGAGTGCTCCCTGCTGTGGAAGGCATTAATCCTTTAGTTAGGAGAGTACAGGGGTTGAAGTGCTCCCAGGGGAGGGGAAACCAGGCCAACAATGGTAGTGCGAGGCATTCAGGTGGCAAGGGGCAGTGGTAGGGAAATATTTCAGTATTTTACAGCTAGTGTGACTGTACTGGTATATACTGGCAGAATATTATTTTCTTTTATAATTTAAAACAATTTTAGAACCCTTACTAGTTTAATAAAAGTCCAGTGTTTTGTAATTGTTATTCATTTATTTGACAAATATGTATTGATCACCTACTCTCCATAAGATAGTATGCTAGGCACCATAATGAATAAAGTTCTTTTTCTCCAAAAGAGTTTTCAGTTTAATGAGGGGGAGATTAAAATGCATAAGATACTGAGGGTTTGTGCTACAGGAGTTCAAAGTAAAGTGAAATACTTCTATTTTGGGCCATGTGATAAGCCATAAGGTTGGAAAGGAGGTTTAGGGTGGAGGACAGTCTATTTACAGGGATAAATATACACAATGGCATGGCTGAAAAAGGCAGTGCTCAAGGTTGAAAGATTATCCACAACACCTGGCTTCCCTCTACCAAGGAAGCAGTGGTGATTGATGAGGATGGATGGTCAGCGGGGCTCAAAATGTAGAAGGTCTTGAACTAAGAACTACTGGATCTAATTTAATAGGTAATTAGGAACTGTTGAAAGGGTTCAGAAAGGAAAGGAACATTTAGTGGTGTTTTGATAAAATAAATCTCCCGGGGACTGGCAGTGTGAATTAGAGACAGAGATGGTAGTATGAAGGGAAAGGTGTTCATAGTTACTAGCACCATTTTGGAGGAGGAATGGATGTGGACAGTCAAAGAAGAAGGGTCCAAGGAGACTCCAATACCAATCTGGAAGGTAAGCAGGGTAGGTGTTATTATCCTTATTTTACAGATGAAGCAATTGAGACATTCATATGTTTAATGATTTACTCAAGATTTCATACTTGATAAGTGCATAACCAAAACTTCCAACATAAAATGTGGATAATTTATTTATAATTTTATTTTTTATTGGCAAAAAATTAGCCATGCAGTAATAAGTTCTCACGATAAACATTCAAACAATATAGAAATATATAGGATCTCTTCCTTATAGCTAACTTTTGTTAAATATGTTTATAACTAGCTTCCTAGCACTGTCATAACAAACTATCACAAAATGGATGACTTAAAACAATAGAAAATTTTCTCTCGTACAATTTAGGAGGCCATAAGTTCAAAGTCAAGATATTGGCAAGGTTGGTTCCTTTTGAAGCCTCAGAAGGAGAATCTGTTACGTGCTTCTCTTCTAGTTTCTGGTGGTTGCCAGCAGTCCTTGTCTTCATTAACCTGTAGCTAATGTCACAGTCTCTGCCTCCATCTTCACATGGCTCTCTTCCCTGTATGTCTTTACATGGCTTTTGTTTAGGTACACCAGTCATTGGATTTAGGGCCAATGCTAATCTACTGTGATGTCATATTTACTTGGCTAATTATATCTGTGAAGACTCTATTTCTAAATAAGTTCACATTCTAGTTTCCAGGAAAACATGAGTTTTTGTGGACACTACTCATTGCAGTAAAAGGTGTGTATCTCACTAGGCCATTTTTATGCTTTTGCATACATATACATGACATAATTTTTACATAATATCACATATATAATTTTTATATGATAACATAATAAGTTATTCACTTGACAATGTCTTAGAAACTCTCCTTGAAAAAGTTGTTGCATTTAATTCCATAGACATATACACTATATTTTTTTGATCCCTATATTGGTGAATCTTTAGGGCATTTCCATTTCTTCAATATTTAAAAAATGCAGAGTGAATAGACATATTTTTGTGCATGTATAAATATTTTTGTAGGTACTGAGAAGTGAAATTATTAGGCTAAGGGGATGGATATCTAAAAATTGTTGTAGATACTGCTAAACTGACTCCAATTAACACCAATTACTTTTTTAGGCTTCTTTAGCTTCAAGTTTTAATTTAAATTCCAGTTAGTTAACATACATTGTAATATTACTTTCCAGTGTATAATTTAGTGATTCATCACATATAGAACACCCAGTGCTCATCACAAGTGCCCTCCTTAATACCCATCACACATGTAACCCGTTCCTCTACTCATTTCCCTTCTAGTAACCCTGTTTGTTCTCTATCATTAAGAGTCTTTTTCTGGTTTGCCTCACTTTTTTCTTTTTTTCTTCTATATTCATATGTTTTTTTAAAGTTTCTTTTTTATTTTCTTTTTATTTATTTATGTATTTATTTATTTATGTGTTTATTTATTTAGTTTTAATGTCTATTTATTTTTGAGAGACATAGAGACAGAGTGTAAGCAGGGGAAGGGCAGAGACAGAGGGAGATACAGAATCTGAAGCAGGCTCCAGGCTCTGAGCCATCAGCACAGAGCCCGACGCGGGGCTCAAACCCACAGACTACGAGATTGTGACCTGAGCCGAAGGCGGACGCTTAACCCACTGAGCCACCCAGGCACCCCTAAAGTTGTTTCTTTTTTAAATGTTTATATTTTATTTTTGAGAGAGAGCACGAGCGAGGCAGGGAGGTATAGAGGATCCTAAGCGGACTCTGCGCTGACAGCAGTGGGGCTCGAACTCATGAACCATGAGATCACAACTTTAGCCAAAGTCAGATGCTCAACTGATTGAGCCACCCAAGTGCCCCTGTTTTGTTTCTTAAATTCCACATATGAGTGAAATCATATGGTATTTTGTCTTTCTCTGACTTATTTTGCTTAGCATAATACTCTGTAGCTCCATCCATCTCATTGCAAATTGCAAGATTTCATTCTTTTTGATGACTGAGTAATATTCTGTTGTGTATGTATACACACATATATCTATATCTATGATCTATAATCTCTCTATCTCTCTATCGCTATCTCTATATACCACATCTTCTTTATCCATTCATTAGTTGATGGAGATTTGGGCTCTTTCCATAATTTGTCTATTGTTGATAATGCTGCTATAAACATCAGTGTGCCTGTATCCCTTTGAATCGTATTTTTGTTTCCTTTGGGTAAATACCTAGTGGTAAAATTGCTGTATTGTAGGGTAGTTCTATTTTTAACTTTTTGAGGAACCTTCATACTGTTTTCCAGAGTGGCTGTACCAGTTTGCATTCTCACCAACACTATAAGAGGTTTCTCCTTTGTCTGCATTCTTGCCAACACCTCTTGTTTCCTGTGTTGTTAATTTTAGCATTTTGACAAGTGTGAGGTAGTGTCTCATTGTAGTTTTGATTTGTATTTCCCTAATGATGAGTGATATTGAGCATCATTTCATGTGTCTGTTAGCCATCTATGTGTGTTCTTTGGGAAAGTGTCTATTTGTGTCTTCTCCCCATTTTTAAACTGGATTATTTGTTTTTTGGGTGTTGAGTTTTATAAGTTCTTTATATATTTTGGATACTAACCCTTGCAAATGGCACATCTGATAAGGGGTTAGTAACACCAATTACTTTTCAAGTTTTAGCTTTTGTCATTCTGAAAAATCTCATTGATCAAATTGGATCTTTATAGATTATTAATACAGTTGAGCATTGTTTCTGTATTTATTGGCCATTCATTTTTCTGTGAATTTCTCATGATGTCATTTGTCCTTGTTCACCTTTTTAAAAAATTGATTTGTTGCAATTGGTTTTTTTAATGCTTATTTATTTATTTTGAGAGAGAAAGAGAGCACATGTGTGCATGTGCGCATGACTGGGAGAGGGGCAGAGAGAGGAGGAGAGAGAGAATCACAAGCAGCCTCTGACCTGTCAGTGCATATCCTGACATGGGGCTCAGTATCACTAACCATGAGATTATGAACTAAGCTGAAGTCGAGTTGGATTCTTAACCACCTGAGCTACACTGACTCCCTGATTTCTGAGTTTTTTTTTTTTTTTTAACATTTATTCATTTTTTGAGAGACAAAGAGAGTACAAGCAGGGAAAGGACAGAGAGAAAGGGAGACACAGAATCTGAAGCAGGCTCCAGGCTCTGAACTGTCAACACAGAGCCCAACATGGGGCTTGAACTCATGAACAGTGAGATCATGACCTGAGCCGAAGTTGGACACTTAACCGACTAAGCCACCCAGGCTCCCTTGTCAGTTTTTATATGTTTTGCATATAATTTTATCTATAACGTATGTGGCAAATATTTCTTCCCATTCTGTTGCTTGGCTTTAGTTTTATTAGCATTATTACTGTAAATTGCAGAAATTAACAGTTTTACCTGGTTATATCTGCTAGTGGGTGGAGTCACTCTGGGGAGTTAAAGGTTGGTGTGCATGTGAATATGGTCTTTTGGGACAATTCTGTGGCTAGAAAAGATGTTGGAACTGGTTCACATCTTGTAGTTCGGTCCTTTCATACAAGGTCTTGGGAAAACTTGCTCTATTTCTCTTTCCCTCTTTCCTTTGGCTCCCATAGATTGATAAGAGCTCAGCTGGACTCCAGGGTGGAAATAAGAGAGTAGCCTTTGACTTTTGAACAGAAGACACAGAGGCATGTCTGAGATTGGGGAAATGAGTTCTTCATATACCTTGGCTTGGTTCACTGAAGTTCAATATTAGTGTTTGGGACCAAAGTTCCAGCTTATATGAAACGTTATCTTGCTTTATTCATTTTGCATAAATCTCTTTACGCAAAGAATTCTTTTTTTTTTTAATTTTTTTTTAATGTTTATTTTTGAGAGAGAGACAGAGCATGAGCAGGGGAGGGGCACAGACAGAAACGGAGACACAGAATCCAAAACAGGCTCCAGGCTCTGAGCTGTCAGCACAGAGCCCAACGCAGGGCTTGAACTCAGGAACAGTGAGATCATGACCTGAGCCAAAGTCGGACGCTTAACCGACTGAGCCACCCAGGCGCCCCAACGCAAAGAATTCTTGAGTTGCTGACCAAACACCATCAAAATGTCATTCTGTTAATTTTAATTACACTCCAAAAACATTCTGTTATGTTTATGACACTCAATGGAAATAATATCGAAGGAAAAAAAATTATTGTAAGGGGACCCAGAGTCTCTAGCAAGGTTTAAGGACCCCTTTGAAAAGGAATAGAAGGAAGAAAACGGAGTCTAATTATTGGAACAAGGAGCTTGGAGAAGACAGGAAGAAAAGTGATTCAGAATACTGATGGAAGTATCTTGGAAGAGAGGGGAGCAAGCCATTGGAAACAGACTGAAGGGAAGCGAAAACTGAAAGAGGTTAGAGAATCCGAGTTAAAAGAAAGGGTAGTAATAGACATTTTTAAGTGTACTAGATGGAAGGAGAAGAAAAAGAAATTAGCTTACTGTGTTTCTAGAAAAAGATGACTTCTAGCTATTTTGATTATTCTCTAAAGTGCTCATATGTTCAACAATATATCCATTTGTCCAAAAATCAGTTGCAAGTTGACAATGATGTCTGGTGCCCAATCCTGTGTTCTTGTTTTGAGGGATTTAGTGTCTATAACTATTTCATCCTTGCTGTTAACTGCTCCAGTTCTCTTCAGCACTTAAACCCAGTAACTTCATCTTTTTGGTTTTTGTCTTAAAAGGATTACTTGAAAGGTGCAGAGAGAATAGTGCAAACCATTTGTGCCATTCTGTCATATAACAATCATAACTAGTAAAATTCTGTGGAAAGTATCTGATATTCTCTGGATATTTTTTGTCTGGCACCATTTCACTGGCACTGTTTGCTTTGATGCCTCTTGGAAAATTGGTGTTTATCACTATCAAGGTAGATTCTGTATTGTCTTAGGAAGTCTATTTGGCTTCAAATCATAGTTAAAATTTCTTATGTCCACTGATTTCTTCACTTCAATTTTAGCTCTACCTCCCAATATTTCAGGTATGGGAATGTTCAGGAACACACAAATTATCCCACCAGAAACCTACAAACCCATGAGCTTCCAACCTTTGCTTTGCTTCTGTTTGTGTTTTCTTTCTGATAAGCCCTGCCTCCTAACATTTTGGCATCCTAAACAGTCCTTATCCCTGGGAGACCAGTGCTGAGCCCTTTGCCAGGATTTTCCCTACAGCTTTCTTCTTGTGAATTTTCAGTGGATACAAAGTTTTTGTGGTAACTTCCTGGAAAAACATATCTACTTATTCCAGATAGTTTATCTAGACATGAATAACTGGGTGATGTAAGCAGATAATCTGTGGAAGTACCAATGGGTCAAAGTACAAGGTGAGATACTATTTTAGTAATTCCTTTTTGTTACTATGATAACCTCATGCAACTAAATCTTTTTTTTGTTTTGTTTTTAATTTTATAATAGTTTATTTTCAAATTGATTTACATATAACACCCAGTGTTCATCCCAACATGTGCCCTTTTTAATGCCCATCACCCCCTCTCCCCCCTCCCTCATCCCCCTCACCCTCAGTTTTTTCTTAGTCTTTGAGAGTCTCTTATGTTTTATCTCCCTCCCAATCTGTGTCTTTTTTTCCTTTCCCCTCTTCCCCTCCCCCTGGTTTTTGCTTAGTCTCACAAAGTCCACCTATTCGTGGAAACATATGGTATCTATCTTTTTCTGACTGACTTATTTCAGTTAACATAATACCTTCCAGTTCCATCCATGTTGCTGCACACGGCCAGATTTCATTTTTTCTCATTGCCACGTAGTAGTCCATTGTATATAAGTACCATAACTTCTTTATCCATTTGTCAGTTGATGGGCACTTGGTCTGTTTCCATGATTTGGCTATTGTCGAAAGTGCTGCTATGAACATTGGGGTACACATGCTCCTATGCATCAGCATTCCTGTGTCTCTTGGGTAGATTCCTAGCAGTGCTATTGCTGGGTCATAGGGTAGCTCTATTTTCATTTTTTTGAGGAACCTCCACACCGTTTTCCAGAGTGGCTGCACCAGTTTGCATTCCCACCAACAGTGTAGGAGGGTGCCTGCTTCTCCACATCCTCGCCAGCATCTATAGTTTCCTGATTTGTTCATTTTAGCCACTCTTGACTGGTGTGAGGTGGTATCGCAGTGTGGTTTTGATGTGTATTTCCCTGATGATGAGTGACATTGAGCATCGTTTCATGTGTCTGTTGGCCATCTAAATGTCCTCTTTGGAGAAGTGTCTATTCATATCTTCCGCCCATTTCTTCACTGGGTTGTTTGTTTTTCGGCTGTGGAGTTTGGTAAGTTCTTTATAAATTTTAGATATTAGTCCTTTATCTGATATGTCATTTGCGATGATCTTTTCCCATTCCATTGGTTGCCTATTCGTTTTGTTGGTTGTTTCTTTTGCTGTGCAGAAGCTTTTTATCTTGATGAGGTCCCAATAGTTCATCTTTGCTTTTAATTCCCTTGCCTTTGGAGACGTGTCGAGTAAGAAATTGGTGCGTCTTAGGTCAAAGAGGCTTTTTCCTGCTTTCTCCTCTAGGATTTTGACGGTTTCCTGTCTCACATTCAGATCTTTTATCCATTTAGAATTTATTTTTGTGAATGGTGTAAGAAAGTGGTCTAGTTTCATTCTTTTGCATGTTGCTGTCCAATTCTCCCAGCACCATTTGTTAAAGAGGCTGTCTTTTTTCCATTGGATACTCTTTCCTGCTTTGTCAAAGATTAGTTGGCCATATACTTGCGGGTCCATTTCTGAGTTTTCTGTTCTATTCCATTGGTCTCATGCAACTAAATCTAAACAATGGTGGATACAGAGTTTAGGCCAGAGATCCAGGTATGCAATAATGTAGTGTTCTTTGTTTTCTTATAATTTAATTTGTAGTCTCCATGCTTTAAAGTGGTTATTTGCATACCATAAACCTCATCGACTTGATGTATATAATTCAAGTTTTTAAAAACATTACAGAGTTGTGCAGCCATCACCGTAGTCACATCTTAAAATGTACAAATACCCTCTTTAATCAAGTCATTTCCAGGGACTTGGAGGTTGAGTACTATGGTTATAGTACCAGGCATAATGTCATTAACCTACCAGTCAATAATAACTCTGAGACCACTGCTTCTCACATACCCACCAGTCATAGAGCCAGTGTGCCTCATGGCAGAACTGGCTCCAACCTCTTTCTTCTTTCTCCCTTCTCACTTACTCAGTGTCTGCTCCTCCTCTGATCCCCATTCCCATGGTCTTCACTTGTGAAGTCAGTGTGTGTGTGTGTACATGCGTGCATGCATGCACATGGAGTGAGAGGAGGGATGCCAAGAAGAAACAAAGTCACATGAGAAAGGGTGGGCAGGAGTCTGCTAGGATTTAGAGGCTCTCATTCCCAAAGCAAATCTCATGGGAGGGTTAAGCCCTGACCTAGGAGGCTGGAAACTTCCCTTCTCCTCTGGACTCTGCCCACCTCGTGTGTCCTGGACTAATCCCTGCCTCTTCTGGCCATTTCCTAATTGTCCCATGAAGGGTTGGACATGGGATTGCAAATACATGCTCAGCGAGGATGTTGCATGGGCTCCTTCACTCAGCGAGGATGTTATGGCAGAGCAACGTGGAGGGCTCACAAGGGCCTCCCTAGCAAGGCTGGACTTGGGAGACCAAGAGTCCGGGGGGCAACCACGTGTGCACACAGGGCATTTATAAGAGCCCTGTCTCCACCTGCAGGCATGTGCTATGTACCAAGAACGCAGTGCTGTGGGGTTCCATGCAGCCTCAGCACCTGCTGACGCCAAGTTTCATGCTCCCCAGGCTCATTGGGTCACCCTCAAGCACTGGGTTGGTTGAGCTTGTAGTCCTGCTGTGGTAGGGTCCTCTCTCTAAGGAAAGGAAAAACACCTCAAGACAACCTGGCTTTACGCATACGTGACAATACCCTTCACAACCTTGTGACATGAGACCAATAAATCAGACTACATGTTTGTGTGTTACCATATATAGGAGACCAAGAAGTAAAAAATATATAAAAAACTATGTCACATGGTGTTCAGGGCTCAGTCCTTTGGGTTTGAACCTAACTGAGCGGTGCCAGCAGGAATAAAGTTGCTTCCTGGAAAGAAGAGCCTCGGTGTTATGACTCTCTGTGTGAGAATCCTGTTACATTATTTGGGGGCTTGTCTGGGATTTGGAGACGGTGTGTTTCCACCTCTTTTGCCACTGGGGGATACGAACCTCAGGGCACTGGGAGAGGCAGCCTTGCCTGGCACCAGTGGACCATTTGATCCGCAGGAGACTAGCCCTCCTGGCACGCTGGGGCGAGGACCCCATGTTCAACAACGGAACCTGTGAGGCTCAGGAACCAGCTCAGGGAGTGCTGCCCGTCAGACTGGTAAGAACTTGAGTTTGTTTTGGCAGAAGGGGAGCCCGATCACTTCCCAGGGTTGTCCTAGTAGTTCCACAAGGGTTGAGGAATGAAGCTGTAACTCTATGGCGCTTGGTGCTGGGCGGCAGGTTGGAGTTGCTGTGTCTGTGTGTGGGAATTTGTCTCATGTTCATTTCCTGGTCAGTGACTATGATAATTAGAGCCAACTGTCTCTGGTGGTTCTATCTCAGCATGGGGACTTTAAGGAACATTCCTAAGCAGCTGTTGAAGCTCCCTTTGTTTTAGGGAAATTCCCTAAAACAGTCTGTCTTCTCCAGACTGACATAGACTGCCTAATTCCACTAGTGGAAAACAAAACAAAACAATAGAAACCTGGAGTCTGCTCCTCTGTCTGAGCTGACAAGATTTAAAACTGGGAATTCTCTTTCTCTGCCTTTTGTTGACATCTCTCCTCTTCTACCTTCTCCCCCCACCTCCTTTTCTGCACTCCCTGGGGGGTGGCCTGCATAACTGGCTCCTCAATGCCTCAGGCACCATCAGCTCCTCTTCCCACAATAGAGGTCTTGAAGAGAATACCACACACTTCAGATTTCCCCACTGGTGCCCCAGATAAAAATAGACAACGGGGAACAAATTGATTAACTTTTAAATAGACACAGATGGGACATATTTGGTATTTAAATGAATTTAAGTTTGTTGGTTTAAAATAGACATGTCTTTAGAGTTATCAGCATTAAATATATAAAACCTTTTTCTACCTAAGGTTTTTCTAAAGGTCAAATAAGCTCTTGTTATCTCTGTTGTAGTTTGTCAGCAAAAATGTGACTTAAAATGATGGTTAATTTTATCTGTCTCAAAGTTTTCATGGGTAATTGTTAAGATAGTTTTCAGAGTCTTTGGTAACCTAAAACGTTAAACTTTTGCTTACATGATAAATTGAGATTGAATTCATGGGTATCTAATTAGATAAGAGACTAAAGCACTAATTCCTAGATGTAGCTCTGTGCTTTTGACTTGTTGCAAAAAACTAAGGATATTTGGATCTGTGGGGAAACATGCTTTGTGCCTAATGGATCCATAAGTTTGCCATCTAAAATGTTCTGATGTAACATAGAGTTCACAATTGGTTACTACTTAGTTTTCACTGGAAACTAAGGTTTCTAAGAGCTAAAATTCTGCTAAATGTAGTTAAAACTGATAAAAATAAGAAAAGCAACTCTGTATGTAGAAAAATAGGAGATATGAAAGAAAGATAAGAAATGGAAATATATTTTTAAGGTAAAAGAAAGTAATTTTGTCCCAAATGAGACTGGTTATTTGGAGAGAAATGGTTTGGGACAAAAACTAAATGCAAAGAAAAGTTGTAGAAGATTCATGAAGGAAAATCTTTAAAAAGAAATTTTATGTGTGGTTAGGATGGACTAAGGTTAAAATAAATGGATTTTAAAAGTACACTGGGTTAAGATTAAAATTCCTCCTCCTTTGATCCAAAGGCTGGGAAAATGATGGCAATACCCTTGGTGCTGGCCTCCAAATCCTCCACACTTGTGTTGTCCTTGTTTAGCAGAAGAATGGATGCCTAGGCCATGTGAGGGATGGATGATATAGAAAGGGCTTTTACTAAGATACATGGTAGTCATTTTACTAAACTTAGCCCATTTTATGGCAAAAATGGATATCCACATGGCTGAAACATATTTATGTGGGCATTGTTAAAAAAAGGCAGGGGAATAGACCTTGACTTTGTCCCTTTCATGCCCTCTCTTGAAAACTTTTTTTTTTGAATAATTTATTGTCAATTTGGTTTCCATATAACACCCCGTGATAATCCCAACAAGTGCCCTCCTCCGTGCCCATCACCCACTCTCCCCCCTCCCAAACCCCCCTCTCCCCTCAGTTTGTTCTTAGTCTTTAAGAGTCTCCCATGTTATGTCTTCTTTCCTCTCTGTGGCTTTTTTTTTTTCTCCTTTCCTTCCCCTCTTCCCCACCCCCAGGTTTTCTGTTAGGTCTCCCAAAGCCTACCTATGCGTGGGAACATATGGCATCTGTCTTTCTCTGCCTGACTTATTTCAATTAGCATAATATCTTCCAGTTCCATCCATGTTGCCACACATGGCCAGATTTCATTCTTTCTCATTGCTGCATCGTATTCCATTGTATATATATATCACATCTTCTTTATCCAATCATCAGTTGATGGACATTTAGTCTCTTTCCATGATTTGGCTATTGTTGAAAGTGCTGCTATGAACATCGGGGTACATGTGCCCCTGTGCATCAGCATTCCTGTGTCTCTTGGGTAGATTCCTAATATTGCTATTGCTGGGTCATAGGGTAAGTCTATTTTCATTTTTTTGAGGAGCCTTCACACAGTTCTCCAGAGTGGCTGCACCAGTTTGCATTTTGCATTCCCACCAACAGTGCAAGAGGGTGCCTGTTTCTCCACTTCCTCTCCAGCATCTGTAGTTTCCTGATTTGTTCATTTTAGCCACTCTGACTGGGTGTGAGGTGGTATCTCAGTGTGGTTTTGATTTGTATTTCCTTGATGATGAGTGACATTGAACATCGTTTCATGTGTTCTCTTGAAAACTTCTAACTAAAATTTCCTCTCAGCCCCTGGAATGTATATGGGAAAACCTATTTTTTTCTCATTCTTACTGAAAATGCCAGAGAGCCTTACTCCCTTGCTAGAAAGGGACATTATAACTAAATTAGAGACTATGGTGCTACTAACTCCAGTACAAATAATTATGTGAGTTTTGGAAATTACTAGATATTATAGGTTGTAGATATCAGGGTTCAGGAAAACAGTTTTCCTGCTGTATCAATTATTAAAGGAGACTCAATCCTGCCTGCTCTCCAAATAAACAAACAAACAAACTGGGATGTGACTCCTAGACAGTCTCTAGCCCTTGGAATGGTTACAAACAGAACAGGGCAATTACTGTTACCAAGCTCACAGAGCTAAAAGATCATTAAAACACAGCATCAAGCCTTTCATTTAAGGAGGGACAAAACATCAAATTGCTCAAAAGATGTTTCCTGAAAAAAAAATGTTAAGGACAGTTATGCAAGTAGTATCAGCCTATAAAGTATGCCTTAAAAACAATCCTTTCAACCACAAATTTGCTCTCCCAGGCAATCAAGGAACTGGAGGCTATCCAGGAAAGACTAACAATTAGGTTTCACTCATATGCCAAGGTCAAAGGAATTCCAACATCTGTTGGTATGGATTGATACTCTTACTAATTGAGTAAAGGCCTTCTGCAAGACAAAAAGGCACAAAAAGTAACAAAAGTTCTGCTTTATAAAATAATACTCAGGATTGGCGTACCTAAAATTTTACAAATTAATAATGGTAAGTGGCTGCCTTGACTCTCTACTAGAACTCTTGGCTCTTGGAAAAGTTTTACACCTCAAAATAAAGCAAACTGTCTGCTTATACTCAGCAAAACTCTAAATAACCCCTCACAAGAATTAGATGCTTAAAATATTTTTTAATTAAGTTAGCACCAAACTCTTAAAAATAGAACCACCATTAATTACTTACTGCTCCTGCTCCTCCATCACCTGGGTTATGAGAGATTCCTTAATATACGTTGTTTACACAGAGTTCTCCTTAAATTGTTTGACAGATGTGGAAACTGTAGACATTATCTTAGGATGCCATCTTATTGGTCAGTATAATCTTTACTTTGTGTTTTTCTCTCAGGGTCTACTAATGTTTATGCCTCATGCCTGCAAGCCTTCCTATAAAACCATACTGTGGGCCACTTGACTGACCCTAGGGTAGATTCTAACTGTTGTACCCCTCCACCGTCCCTTACCAGCTGGGAAAAGCTAGAACAGTCGTCATCCCTGTTCCCAAACAGCAGTTACAGAACCTATTCCAGAAAAGAAAGAAATAGGAAAAGGGTTAAGGGTTAGGCAGGGAGAGATAATGGACTTCAGGGAGGGAAACTGCAGCTGCAAGTGGGAGACTAAAGAAACATAAGGCTAAAGAAACCTTATGTTTCTCCCCTTACAAATCCTTTATGGGCATCCTCCCCCCATTATCAAGGGCATAACAGGGGGGAATCTAAATAAGATAGTCTAACCCTAAGACAACAGATGCAGGCCTAGGCTTTACCCTAACCATCTTACACCACTGGGTCAGGGAGCAATTACCTGTGAATCTGACCACAGACACTCATCCTTTAAAACAGGAGATGCAACATGGATAAAGGAGTAAAATGTCCAGCCCCTAAAACCCCTACAGAGGGGCCCATTCACTGTCATTTTGTCCACCCCTACTGCAGTAAAGGTAGCCAAGTGAGTCCCTGGATTCACTACAGCAGAGTGAAGCCAACATCTCAAAACTGGGAGTGCATTCTTGATCCGTCAATGCTGTGCAAGCTGACCATACAAAAGAAGCAATCTGCAACTCCAGAGACTCCAGGAGACTGCAATCCTGCTTTAGTCACTCCAGAAGCTGAGTAATCTACACACAACAGAAGCTTGAGGAATCATTGGTCTGGTGAAACAAAAGGCTGGCCTTATTTTCTATATCTGTTTCCTTACTGTAATACATTGTCATGCCTTGTTTCTCACTATTACTGTGATTCTTGCTCTACTTTTCGCCATAGGATTGGCCTAGGCTGCCCGGCAGGCTGGAAATGTGATAAGAGGTTTCTGTTAACACTCAGCTTCCTTTTGTGGATGGGATACTTCGTTGGTACCAACATGGGAAAACAATGGCCATAAGAGACAAAAAATTAGATCCCCACAAACCTTATAGTAAAACAAAATACCCCAGTCCTATTACCAGAGTTTGGCTTCTCAAAAGCTCAATTGTTGAAAAAAACTGTCTTGCCTAGTGGGAAAAAACTTCATCATCATCTCTGTTAAAAACTTAACATGCCTAGGCCAAAGATTTTATAACTCAACTGCCCGGAAAACCCAATGATGGGGGGCCCAGGATCACCTTGAGCCAGATCCCATCCTTGTCTAACTTCTCTCATCTCTGAGAGGCCCAAGGCAATGTCAATGCAGTCATCATATGGCAGGCCCCAAGTAGACTATACTAGATACATGAAAGAACAGCCTATATAGTACTTCCCTCACTCTGGTCAAGGTCATATGTACTAAAAACTATCTATTTTTCTTCCTGCTCCCACTTGTCAGAGGAAAACATTTGGGAGTCCAAGTGTATGAGAACAGGCAGACTCAAAGAAAGCAACGTGTCTTACAAATTGGCAATTAAAAAGATTATAAATGGCCTCCTGAGCATATAATTCAATATTATGGCCCTGCCATCTGGGCAGAGGATGGGTCCTGGGGCTACTACACTCCCACTTACATGCTAAACCACATAATCAGACTACAAACAGTTATAAGAATTACAACCAGTAAAACTGCCAGAGCTCTTATTAGCCAAACAACAAACCAAAATGCACAATGCTATCTATCCAAATCACTTGGCCTTAAATTACCTACTTGCTTCTAAAAAAAGTTTATAAAAAGTTTAACCTAAGCAATTGGTGCCTACAGACAGATAATTTTAAAAAGTCATTAAAAAAATCACAAATCAAATAAAAAAGATTGCTCATGTCCCCATCCAGACCTGGAACGGTTAAAACCCCAGGAAGTTATTTGGAGGCTGTTTTTCAACTTTCAGAGGATTCAAAACTCTCAAAAATTATCCTAATTCTGAGAGGTTACTTAATCCTACCTTGCTTATCTCCCCTGGTTGTACAGTCTGCCTCCAGTCTCACTGAGGCCATACTTAAAAAAAAAAAGGTGGCTACCCATGTTATGATGTTATAAAAATGTAAACCTCTAAACCAAGATATTATAAAAATATAAACTTCTAAACCAAAATAGAGGGGTCCGAACATCAAAGGGGGGAATGTAGTAGGGTCTGCTCCCTAACAAAATACCTGAAGGCAACCTGGCTATACATGTATGTGACTACATCCCTCACGACCTTGTAGCATGAGACCAGTTAATTAGACTACATATTTGCATATTACCATATATAGGAAACAAAGATGTAAAAATATATATAAAAAAGCTACACCATGTGGCATTCAGGGCTCAATTCTTGGGATACGAACCCAACTGAGCAGTCCCAGCAGAAATAAAGTTACCTCCTGGAAAAAAAAGCCTCCGTGTCACGACTCTCTGTGCAAGAATCCTGCTACACTGGAGACATTGGAGCCACCAAATATAGCCCCCCACAACAAACAAACCATGTGTGCGTGTACACACACACACACACACACACACACACACACACCCTCTTCACACGGTTTGAGTTCACTGAGGAAACGGAATTAACTCCCAGGGTGCTGGCTCTAGTTGCCCTTATGGTCGGTGGCTGAGCTGGGCCAGGAGCACTGAACTCCAACCCTCAGCCCTCTGGCTCCTTATCATTACAAACTCTCTCTTCTCTAGCAGGCAGCCACAAATAGTACCTTGCTCTGACCTTCTTCTGGGCCTCTCAAATAATGCTCTAGATTATTTACCAGGAATGAGGGATTTTGTGGTTGAATAAATCTGGAGATCTGTGGAAAGGGGTGTATAAGAGGGCAGGATGCCTTAGGGTTTTGATTCTCAAGGTAAAAAGTATAGTATTTGCAGAGCTTTCCCTGCGACAGAACTCAGGTGGAGGGGCTCTGCAGAGTGGAGGCAGGCACTTTAGCCCAGTTCAGAGGACTTCAGCCTCCTTACCTTAGGAAAGAAGTTTTTGTTTGGTGCCAGAGCCAGCATTCTTTTGGGTGCCAACAGAGTGTCTCTCTAAAGCTCAATTTAGACCTGGGCTCTGATCTTGGCCTTCCTGGGCCTTGGTACCTTGGTGTCTTGAAGACTAAAGTATGACAGAAGTCTCAATCCATTTGCTATGGACAAATCAGTAAATCTGCCCCTGATTTACTGGGTAATTTTGGATAAAACTTCAGTTTTTACAGTTGCTGAATGAAACCAATTAATGTAATGCAATATGTCAATGGAAGTAAAAATAAAGCCTCATTATAATTTACTTCAATTTATTTTTATTTTACTTTAATATATTTTATTTTAATTCCAGGATAGTTAACCTATAGTGTTATAGTAGTTTCAGGCTTGCAATATAGTGATTCAACACTTCCATATAGTACCCTGTGTTCATCACAACAAATGCACTCTTTAAATACCCATCACCTAGTCAACTCATCCCCTCACCTGCCCTCTGGTAACCATCAGTTTGTTCTCCATAGTTAAGAGTGTGTTTCTTGGTTTGTCTCTCTCTCTCTTTTTCCGTTGTTTGTTGTTTTATTTCTTAAATTCCACATCTGAGTAAAATCATATGGTATTTGTCCTTCTCTGACTAACTTATTTTGCTTAGCATTATATTCTCTAGGTCCATCCACCTCATTGAAAATGGCAAGTTTCATTCTTTTTTATGGCTGAGTAAATTTAATTGTGTGTATATCCCACCTCTTCTTTATCCATTCATCAGTCAATGGACCCTTGGAGTGTTTCCGTAATTTGGCTATTGTTGATAATGCTGCTATAAACATCAGGGTACATGTATTTCTTTGAATTAGTGTTTTTGTTTTCTTTGGGAAAGTAGTAGTATAATTGTTGAATCATAAGGTAAGTTATATTTTTAACTTTTTGAGGAACTTCCTATGGATTTCCTTTTTTTTTCCTTTTTTTAATGTTTTTTTTATTATAATAGTTTATTTTCAAATTGGTTTACATATAACACCCAGTGTTCATCCCAACACGTGCCCTCTTTAATGCCCGTCACCCCCTCTCCCCCCTCCCTCATCCCCCTCACCCTCAGTTTGTTCTTAGTCTTTGAGAGTCTCTTATGTTTTATCTCCCTCCCAATCTGTGTCTTTTTTTCCTTTCCCCTCTTCCCCTCCCCCTGGTTTTTGCTTAGTCTCACAAAGTCCACCTATTCGTGGAAACATATGGTATCTATCTTTTTCTGACTGACTTATTTCAGTTAACATAATACCCTCCAGTTCCATCCATGTTGCTACACATGGCCAGATTTCATTTTTTCTCATTGCCACATAGTAGTCCATTGTATATATGTACCATAACTTCTTTATCCATTCGTCAGTTGATGGGCACTTGGTCTGTTTCCATGATTTGGCTATTGTCGAAAGTGCTGCTATGAACATTGGGGTACACGTGCCCCTATGCATCAGCATTCCTGTGTCTCTTGGGTAGATTCCTAGCAGCGCCATTGCTGGGTCATAGGGTAGCTCTATTTTCATTTTTTTGAGGAACCTCCACACCGTTTTCCAGAGTGGCTGCACCAGTTTGCATTCCCACCAACAGTGTAGGAGGGTGCCTGCTTCTCCACATCCTCGCCAGCATCTATAGTTTCCTGATTTATTAATTTTAGCCACTCGAACCGGTGTAAGGTGGTATCTCAGTGTGGTTTTGATTTGTGTTTCCCTGATGATGAGTGACTTGGAGCATCGTTTCATGTGTCTGTTGGCCATCTGAATGTCCTCTTTGGCGAAGTGTCTATTCATATCTTCTGCCCATTTCTTCACTGGATTATTTGTTTTTCGGGTGTGGAGTTTGGTAAGTTCTTTATAGATTTTAGATACTAGTCCTTTATCCGATGTGTCATTTGCAATTATCCTTTCCCATTCGGTCAGTTGTCTATTAGTTTTGTTGGTTGTTTCCTTTGCCATGCAGAAGCTTTTTATCTTGATGAGGTCCCAATAGTTCATTTTTGCTTTAAATTCCCGTGCCTTTGGAGATGTGTCGCATAGGAAATTGCTGCGGCTCAGGTCAAAGAGGTTTTTTCCTGCTTTCTCCTCTAGGATTTTGATGGTTTCCTGTCTCACATTCAGATCCTTCATCCATTTAGAGTTTATTTTTGTGAGAGGGGTAAGGAAGTGGTCTAGTTTCATTCTTCTGCAAGTTGCTGTCCAGTTTTCCCAGCACCATTTGTTAAAGAGGCTGTCTTTTTTCCATTGGATACTCTTTCCTGCTTTGTCAAAGATTAGATGGCCATATGCTTGTGGGTCCATCTCTGGGTTCTCTATTCTATTCCATTGGTCTATGTGTCTGTTCTTGTGCCATTACCATGCTGTCTTGATGACTACCGCTTTGTAGTAGAGGTTAAAATCTGGGATTGTGATGCCTCCCGCTTTGGTTTTATTCTTCAGAATTACTTTGGCTATTCGGGGTCTTTTGTGGTTCCATACAAAGTTTAGGATTGTTTGCTCTAGCTTTGAGAAGAATGCTGGTGCAATTTTGATTGGGATTGCATTGAATGTGTAGATTGCTTTAGGTAGTATTGCCATTTTAATGATATTTATTCTTCCGATCCATGAGCATGGGATGTTTTTCCATTTCCTTGTGTCTTCCTCAATTTCCTTCATAAGTTTTTTATAGTTTTCCACGTAAAGGTCTTTTACATCTTTGGTTAGGTTTATTCCTAGGTATTTGATGGTTTTTGGTGCAATTGTGAATGGGATTCGCTTCTTTATTTCTCTTTCTATTGCTTCATTGTTGGTGTAAAGGAATGAAACCGATTTCTGTACGTTGATTTTGTATCCTGCAACTTTGCCAAATTCATGGATCAGTTCTAGTAGGCTTTTGGTGGATTCTGTTGGGTTTTCCATGTAAAGTATCATGTTGTCTGTTAAAAGTGAAAGTTTGACTTCATCCTTGCCTATCCTGATGCCTTTTATTTTGCTTTCTTGTCTGATTGCTGATGCTAGGACCTCCAACACTATGTTAAATAGCAGTGGTGAGAGTGGACATCCCTGTCGTGTTCCTGATCTCTTCCTATGGATTTCCAAGTGGCTGCCCAGTTTGCATTCCTATCAACAGAGCAAGAGGGATCCCCTTTCTCCACATCTTTCCCAACACCTATTGTTTCCTGTGTTAATTTTAGCCATTCTAACTGGTGTGAGGTGATATCTCATGGTAATTTTCATTTGTATTTTCATGAGTGATATTGAGCATCTTTTCATGTGTATGCTAGCCATCTGGATGTCTTTGGAAAAATGACTCTTCATGTCTGGATTATTTGTTTTTTGAGTGTTGAGTTTGAAAAGCTCTTTATATATTTTGGATACTAACCCCCAGATATGTCATTTGCAAATATCTTCTCCCATTCCATCAGTTGCCTTTTAGTTTTGTTGATTGTTTCCTTCTTCACAGAGAAAGTCCCAATAGTTTATTTTTTCTTATCTTTTCCTTGCCTCAGAGACATATCTTGTAAGAAGTTGTTATGGCCAATGTCAAAGAGGCAAAGAGGTTACTGCTTGTATTCTCCTCTAGGATTTTGATGGGTTCCTGTCTCACATTTAGTTCTTTGTCCATTTGCAATTGATTTTTGTGTGTGGTGTAAGAAAGTGGTCCAGTTTCATTGTTTTGCATGTTGCTGTCCAGTTTTCTCAACACCATTTTTTGAAGAGACTGCCTTTTTCTCACTGGAAATTCTTTCCTGTTTTGTCAAAGATTAATTGACAATATAATTGTGGGTTCATTTCTGGGTTTTCTATTCTGTTCCACTGATTTGTGTGTCTTTGTGCCAGTATAGACATTTTCATAATATTTGTTCTTCCAATCCATGAGCATGGAATGTCTTTCCATTTCTTTGTGTCCTCTTCAATTTCTTTCATCAGTGTTTTATAGTTTTCAGAGTACAAGCCTTTCACCTCTTTGGTTAGGTTTATTCCTAGATATCTTATGGTTTTGGTGCCACTGTAAGTGGGATTGATTCGTTCATTTCTCTTTCTTCTGTTTCATTATTGACATAAGGAAATGCTACATATTTCTGTGTGTTGACTTTGTATCCTGCGACATTACTGAATTCATGTATTAACTCTAGCAATTTTTAGATAGAGTCTTTTGGGTGTTCTATATAGAATATTATGTCATCTAAAAATAGTGAAAGTTTGACTTCTTCCTTGCCAATTTGGATGCCTTTTATTTCTTTGTGTTGTTTGATTACTGTGGCTAAGACTTCCAGGAGTATGTTGAATAACACATATCTTGTTCCTGAACATAGAGGAAAAGCTCCCAATTTTTCCCCATTTAGGTTGATATTAGCTGTGGGTTTTTCATATATGGCCTTTATTATGTTGAGGTATATTCCCTCTATCCGTACTTTTTTGAGGATTTTTATCATGAATGGATGTGATACTTTGTCAAATGCTTTTTCTGCATCTTTTGAGAGGATCATATGGTTCTTATCCTCTCTTTTATTAATGTTGTGTATCAGGTTGATTGATTTGTGAATACTGAGCCACCCTTGAAACCCAGGAATAAATCCCACTTGATCATGGTGAATGATTCTTTTAATGTATTGTTGGATTCAGTTTGCTAGCATTTTGTTGAGAATGTTTGCATCCATGTTCATCAGGGATATTGACCTGTACTTCTCTTTTTTAGTGGAATCTTTGTTTGGTTTTGGAATTAGGATAATGGTGTGCTCCTGGAAGGACTTTGGAACTTTTCCTTCGATTTCTATTTTGTGGAATAGTTTGAGAAGAATAAGTATTAACTCTACTTTAAATATATATAATAAATATACATACATATGTATATATATTAAAGTTTATTTATTTATTTTGAGAGAGAAAGAGAAAGAGAGAGCACGAACAGTGGAGGGACAGAGAGAGAGAGAGAGAGAGAATCCAAAGCAGGCTTCCTCCATGCAGTAAGCACAGAGCCTGATATAGGGTATCAACTCTACTTTAAATCCCAATTTAACTTCTTTGCTGGTTATAAGTCTTTTCAGTATTTCTATTTTTTTCAGTTTTGGCAATTTATATGTGTCTAGGAATGTGTCCATTTCTTCCAGATTGTCTGATTTTTCATAATATTATCTTATAATTGTCTGTATTTCTGTGGTGTTGGATGTTATTTCTCCTCTCTCATCTATGGTTTTATTGATTTGGGTCCTTTTTACCTGAGGTTTTTCTTGCTTCCTCAGGTAGACGTGTATTGCTATTTACTTTCCTTTTAGAAGTGCTTTTGCTGCCACCCAAAGCTTTTGAACCATTGTGTTTTCATTTTCACTTGTTTCTGTGTACTTTTAAATTTATTATTTTATGTCTTGGTTGACCCATTCACTGTTTAGTAGTAGCATTTTACTCAACCTCCATGTATTTATTGTCTTTTCAGATTTTTTTCCTATCATTGATGTCTAGTTTTACAGCATCGTGGTCATGATATGACCTTCAATCTTTTTTCATTTGTTGAAGCCTGTTTTGTGGCCAAATATTAATCCATTCTGGAGAATGTCCTATGTTCACTTGTAAATAATGTGTATTCTGGTGCTTTAGGATGGAATATTCTGAATATATCTGTTAAGTACACCTGGTCCAGCTTGTCATTCAAAGCCATTGTTTCCTTGTTCATTTTCTGTTTAGATATCTGTCCATTGATGTAAATGGGGTATTAAAGTTTCCTACTATTATTGTATTATCATTGATTGCATCCTTTATGTTTGTTTTTAATTGTTTTATATATTGGATGTTGCCATTTTGGGTGCATAAATATTTATAATTGTTAGATCTTCTTGTTGGATTGTCTCCATTATTATGATATAGGGCCCTTCTTTGTCTTTTGTAACAGTCTTTGTTTTAAAGTGCATTTTGTTTGATATAAGTGTTACTGCTCCATCTTTATTTTGACATCAATTTGCATGATAAATGTTTCTCTATCCTAAAAATTTCAGTCAACAGGTGTCCTTAGGTCTAAAATGAGTCTCTTGTAGGTAGCACATAGATGGGTCTTGTCTTTTATACATTCTGACCCCAGAGGTCATTTGATTGGAGTGTTAGGTCCATTACATTCACAGTAATTATTGACAGATATGTATTTATTTCCATTTTATTACTTGGGTTTTTTTTTTCTCATTTATGGAGATTTTTTCTGTTCTTTCTTGTCTTTGTCACTTTTGGTCTTTTCTCTCCACTCAAAAAGTCCTGTTTAATACTTCTTGCAGGGCTGGTTAGTGATCACAAACTCCTTTAGTTTTTATCTGTCTGGGAACCTCTTTATTTCTCCTTCTATTCTGAATGATAACTTTGCTGTATAGAGTATTCTTGGCTGCAGATTTTTCCCATTCAGCACTTTAAATATATCATTCCCCTCCCTTCTGGTTTGCCAAGTTTCTGTTGAAAAATCTCCTGCTAGCCTTATGGGTTGTCCCTTATAGGTTAATAATTTCTTTTGTCTTACTGCTTTTAAGATACTTTCTTTATCACTAGATTTTGCAAATTTAATTCCAGTGTCTTGGTAGTAGCTGGCTTTTGTTTATTTTGATGAGAGTTCCCTTGCTTTCTGAATCTGGATATCTGTTTCCTTCTCCAGATTTGAGAAGTTTTCAGCTATTATATCTTCAAATAAATTTTCTCTCCCCTCTTTCTCTCTTTTCTTCTTCTGGGATTGAATAATATGAATGTTATTATGTTTGATGGAGTTACTAATTTCCCTAAGTCTTTTCTCATTTTGCATAATCCTTTCTCTATTTTGTTCAGCTTCATTTATTTCCATTACTTTGTCATCTATGTCATTAATTTGTTCCTCTGCTTTTTCCAGCCTTCTGTTTGTTCATTGCATCAAGCATGTTTCTAATTTCATTTATTGCACTCTTTATCTCTGGTTGATTCTTTTTAAATTCTTTTGTCTCTGTAGTAAGGATTTCACTGGTGTCTGTCATTCTTTTCTCAAGACTAGTGAATATCCTTATGATCATTGCTTTAAATTCTCCCTCAGGCATGTTACTTATACCTGTTTCACTTAAACTCTGGCTGTAGCCTTATCTTGTTCTTTCATTTGGGATAAATTCTTCTGTTTTCCAATTGTGTCTAAGTCTCTGCCTGCTTCTCTGTGATAGAAAATCCAGTTGTGTCTCCTCTTCCTGAAAGTAATGGCCTAGTGGAGAGTGGTTATATAGTGACCAGGGCCCGGTGCTATACAGAATTTCTGTAGTGTGTGATACATGCCATCTTGATGTTTTGACTGCTCTGTCCTTCAGGACAGTCATCTGAAAAGGCTTTGTTTGCCTGATGTGGGCATTGTTAGGTCCCTGGCTTGAATGTGGTGAGTTTTAACTAGGTGTTCTCTGGTCTGCTTGTGAAATGAGACCTGTCACCACTTCCATTGGGTGCACATGGTATGATCTCTAACTTTTTGTAATTGTTGAGGTCTGATTTGTGTCCCAGTATGTGATCTATTCTGGAGAATGTTCTGTATGCAGTAGAAAAGAATGTGTATTCTACTGCTTTATGTTGAAATGTGCTGAATATATGTTAAGTCCATCCAGCCCAGTGTGTCATTCAAAGCCATTGTTTTCTTGTTGACTTTCTGCTTAGATGATTTGTCTATGCTGTATTAAAGTCCCCTACTATTAATGTATTATTTTCAGTGAGTTTCTTTATGTTTATTTTTTAATTGATTTATATATGTGGGGGCTTTCAAGTTGGGGGCATAAATATTTATAATTGTTAGATGTTTTTGATGGATAAACCCCTTAATTATGATATAATTCCTTCTTCATTTCTTGTTACAGTCTTTGGTTTAAAATCTAGTTTGTCTGATAGAAGTCTGGCTACTCTGGCTTTCTTTCTTTCTTTCCAATTTTAATTTTAATTTTTTGAGAAAGCGTGAGTCGGGGAGGGCCAGAGAGAGAGGAAGACAGAAGATCTGAAGCAGGCTCTACGCTGACAACAGTGAGCCCAGTGTGGGACTCGAACTCATGAACTGCAAGATCATGACCTGAGCCAAAGTCAGGTGCTTAAACTGATTGAGCTACCCAGGTGCCCCTATTCTGGCTTTCTTTTGATGTCCATTAGAATGATAGATGGTTCTCCATCCTCTCAGTGTCAATCTCTAGGTGTCTTTAGGTCTAAAATGAGTCTCTTGTAGGCAGCATATAGATGGGTCTTATTTTTTATATCCATTCTGATATTCTATATCTTTTGATTGGAGCATTAAGTCCATTTACATTCAGAGTGATTATTGAAAGATATGAATTTAGTGCTATTTTGTTACCTATAGAGTTGGTGTTTCTGGTGATATTCTTTCTAGTCTTTGTTACTTTTGGCCAAACTTTAGGTAAAACACCTCTGTGTTTTACCTCAGGTGTAGCTGTTCCAAAATCCCACATTTCAGAGGCTCTTGCAGCACAGACCCACACTGTGGGATCCTTCAGAGGATCTCTCTACATTGTGGCTGGTGCTGGCTTGTTGCAAAAGACAGTCGTGCAAACTCACAGTGGATCAGAGTTTATGTTAAATTGCAACACACAGCCAACACCAGGGATTGCTGCCCTCAGTCAGCGTCTCTGCACATATACTGGTGAGCAAGACAGCTTGATGGTGTTCATAGAGTCCTTTGTCCATGGAGAAGCTGTATCACCTCTCCCAAATGCACTCTAAACTGTGGCTGGTGTTGGCTTGTACCAGAAAATAGTCCTGCAACAATGCAGCAGTTTGGAGTTTATGTTAAATTGCATTACCTGGTCGGTGCCAGGGTTGGCAGACCTCTGTTGGCATCTTTGTTCCGATACTGGTGAGTGTGGATAGCTGGATGGCACTTGCATGGTCCTTTGCCCACAGACAGGCTGTATCACTTCTACCTAATGCACCCCAAACAGGGGACCACTTCTCCCCCCATGTGACCCTGGGGATCCTCCAGCTGCCTGCTTCTGGTGTTTAGCTCTGCTCTCCCACTGGAGCAGTGCTCACCTCCCCAGGCAATGAAACTGGCAATGGTTCAGACCTCTGAAACTTTGGAACATGTGTTCCACTGTTTATAGAAAACTGGTGGTAGATATAAATGATATAGAAACCTAAGAAAGGTGCCGGAGTCCCACTCCAGTGAGTCTAGGAGTCCCTGAAGGATGGACGGTGTTGGTGAGAAGAATGAGAGAGCCAAGGGATTCAGTCTGATCACTGGGCAGGCATCTCTACTCTGCCGGTCTCAGTATCTTTATTTATAGGCAGTGAGTGACATTACATCAGTAAGCATGATTTGTTAATTTTAGTGATAAGGTGCTTTGATCAGCAAAGGTATTTTAACAATTTTTCTTAGGCTAGCATTTTTATGATTTATGTTAATCACCCACCTCAGACCACGAAGGAGACAGTCTTACCTTATTTTGAGAGCAACTATTTTTTTTAATGTTTATTTAATTTTTGAGAGAGAGAAAGACAGAGTGTAGACAGGGTAGGGGCAGAGAGAGAGAGAGAGAGATACAGAATCTGAAGCAGGCTTCAGGCTCTGAGCTGTCCACACAGAGCCCGATATGGGGCTCGAACCCATGAACCATGAGATCATGACCTGAGCCAAAGTCAGACACCCAACTGACTGAGCCACCCAGGCACCCAAAGTGGCAACTATTTTTATGATCTCGTTCCCAAGCTTAAGATCATGCACTGTTTTTGAGGCAGGGTTAAGAGAATTTATAGCAGAAAGAATAGCAGGATATTTAAGAAGAAAACAGGATGATTAAAATGACTTGAGCAAATAACCTACATATACATTTTTGCTTAAGACATACATTAGTTTATTGATAGATAGGTTAGGAGTCATCCTGTCTAGCATTTTACCACAATAGAGGAAGTGTAACTCACTAAAGGGAATTCATGCATGGAATGTAGACCTCGGGGATTGTAACTAACATTTGTCATAGTCAGTGAAGGCACATGTAGTAACTTGTGCTTGGCTCTTGTTCGTACCTTATCTGTAAATACAGCTCTTATACTGCTCTTATCTTTTGGGCTAAGCTAACTCCCAGTACAAGTATCCTTGATCTCTTTATAATCTCTCCTTTTGATCTGAGGAGGTACATAGAGTTAGCACTGGGAGAAACTTCACAGTGATGTGCTCTAAGGGTTTTATGGTAGGGCTAGTGGAATGGTTATCATTATGTAAAACCTGCAGGGAATCTTGGTTTGGTTCAAAGTGTTCTGGAGCCTCATTATGAGCAGTGGAGTAAATCTTATGATAAGGAACAGCAGTAGTAAGAGGAGATACCAGCTTTGCTCTGTTGGCAGGAGCCGTGCAAACGCTGCCATTTCCTTGCTGTGACCATGTCAGCCAACGAGGTCCTGGTGGCTCCCAGCAGAAAGAGAAAGAAAGAAAGGAAGGAAAGAAGAAAGGAAGAAAAGAAAGAAAACGAAAGAAGGGATAATGAAAGCCAAAGCTGGTTCTTTGAAAAACTCAATAAAATTGATAAACCTCTAGCCAGACTTACCAGGGAACAAAAAGAAAGGTCTAAAATACTTAAAATAACAAATGAGAAAAAGGAGAAATAACAACCAACACCACAGAAATACAATCATAAGTGAATATTACAAAAAGAATATATGCCAGAAAATTGCCAAACTGGAAGACATGATTAAATTCCTAGAAACATATAAATGACCAAAACTGAAACAGGAGGAAATAGAAAATTTGAACAGACTGATAGCCAGTAAGGAAACCAAATCAATAATTAAAAACTTCTAACAAACAATATCCAGGACCAGATGACTTCACAGGCAAATTCTACCAAACCATTAAAGAAGATTTAATACCTATTCTTTGTAAACTATTCTCAGAAATAGAAAAGGAAGGAAAACTCTGAATTCATTCTATGAGGTCAGCATTACCCTGATACCAAAACCAGGTAAAGACAATACTACAAAAGAGAAGTACAAGCCAATTTTCCTAGTGGACATACATGCAAAAATTCTCACTACGAGAATAGCCAACACAGTTCAACAGTGCATTAAAAAAATCATTGACTATGATCAACTGGGATTTATTCCTGGGTCACAAGTGTGGTTCAATATTTGCAAGCAAATCATTGTGATACATTGCATCAACAAGAGAAAGATTAAGTACCATAAGATCATTTCAATAGATGCAGAAAAAGCTTTTGGCAATATATAGCATCCAATCATGATAAAAAAACCTTCAACAAAATAAATTTAGAGGGAACATACCTCAACATAATAAAGGCCATCTATGAAAAACACAGCTAACATTATCCTTAATAAGAAAATACTGAGGGCTTTTTCCCTAAAGCAGGAACAACACAAAATGTCTGCTCTCACCACATTCACTCAGCATAGTACTGAAAGACATAGCCAAAGCAATCAGACAACAAAAAGAAATTAAAGAAATTCAAATCAGTGTGGAAGAAGTAAATCCCTCACTATTTGCAGATGACAGGATACTATCTATAGAAAACTCTAAAAATTCCACAGTAAAAATGGCTAGAACTGACTAAGGAATTCAGCAAAGTCTCAGGATCCAAAAGTCAACATACAGAAATTGGTTGCATTTTCATAAACTAATAATGAAGCCTCAGAAAGAGAAATTAAGAGAACAATCCCATATACAGTTGTGCTCAAAATAATAACCAAGAATAAACCTAACCAAACAGAAGAAAGAATTTTCCCTGAAAACTATAAACCACTGAGGAAAGAAATTCAAGATGATACAAAGAGATAGGCTTTCTGAGCTCATGGATTAGAAGAACAAATATGTTTGAAATGTCTGTCATACCCAGGGTAATCTACTCATTTAATGCAATCCCTATGATTTTACACAGAACTAGAACAGACAATCCTAAAATTTCTATGGAACCCTAAGAGACCCCAAAGGGCCAAAGCACTCCTGAAAGAGAAGAGCAAAGATGGTTGTGTGACAATTCAGACTTCAAGTTATATTACTGGCACAAAAATAGACACACAGATCAATAGAACAGAAGACATAAGCCATCCAAATGGCCAACAGACACATGAAAAGATACTCCACATCACTCCTAATCAGGGAAACACAAACCACAGTGAGATATCGCCTCACACCTGTTAGAAGGGCTAAAATTCACAACTCAGGCATTAACAGATGTTGGCGAAGATGTGGTGAAAGGGGAACCCTTGCACCTGGGTGACTCAGTTGGTTAAGTGTCTGACTTTGGCTCAGGTCATGATCTCTTGGTTTTGTTTCAAGTCCCACGTTGGGCTCTGTGCTGACAGCTCAGAGCCTAGAACCTGCTTCAGATTCTGTGTCTCCCTCTTTCTCTGTCCCTCCTCCCACTCTCCAAAATAAATAAAAACATAAAGAAAGAAAAGGGAACTCTCTAGCTCTGTTGGTGAGAATGAAAACTGGTGCAGCCACCTGGAGAACAGTATGGAGGTACCTCAAAAAATTAAAACTAGAATTACTGGAAGACCCAGCAATTGCACTACTAGGTATTTATTCAAAGGATACAGGACACTGATTCGAAGGGCACATGAACCCCAATGTTTATAGCAGGGCTATCACCAATAACTAAAGTATGGAAAGAGCCCAAATGTCCATCGACTGATGAATGGATAAAGATGTGACATATGTATATATATGTTACTCGGTGATGAAAAAGAATGAAACATTACAACAACATGGTTGGAACTAGAGTGTATTATGCTAAGCAAAATAAGTCAGTCAGAGAAAGACAAATATCATATTATTTCACTTATATGTGGAATTTATGAAATACAACAGATGAACATAGGGGAAGGGAAGGAAAACAAGATAAAACCACAGAGGGAGGCAAATCATAAGAGAGTCTTAAAAACAGAGAACAAGGGCCCCTGGGTGGCTCAGTCGGTTGAGTGGCCGACTTCAGCTCAGGTCATGATCTCACAGCTCATGAGTTCGAGCCCCACATTGGGCTCTGTGCTGACAGCTCAGAGCCTGTAGCCTGCTTCAGATTCTGTGACTCCGTCTCTCTCTTCTCCTACCCCTCTTGTCCTCTGTCTCTCTCTCAAAAATAAATAAACATTAAAAAAAACAGAGGACAAACTGAGGGTTGCTGAAAAGGTGTTGGTTGGGGGAATGGGCTAAATGGGTGAAGGGCATTAAGAAAGGCATTTGTTGTGATGAGTCGCTGGGTTCTCCTCCTGAAACCAATACAACACTGTATGTTAATCAACTTCAATATAATTAAATAAATTTTAAAAAATAGAACAGAATAGAAAACACAGAGATGCACACAAACAAATATATGTTCGATTAATCTTCAAATAAGTAGGAAAGTATATCCAATGGGAAAAAGAAAGTCTCTTCAAAGAATGGTGTTTGGAAAATCAGACAGCATCATGCAAAAGAATGAAAGGGAACCAATTCCTTACACCATAGACATAAATAAACACAGAATGCATGAAAGACCTAAAAGTGAGACTTGAAACCATAAAAATCCTAGAACAGAACACAGGTAGTAACTTCTTTGACATCATCCATAGCAACTTCTTTCAAGATATGTCTCCTGAGGCAAGAAAGAGGAGCCCTCTTATACTGTTGGTGGGAAAGCAAACTGGTGCAGCTGCTCTGGAAAACAGTATGGAGGTTCCTCAAAAAAATAAAAATAGAACTACCTTACGACCCAGAAATACCACTACTAGGAATTTATCCAAAGGATACAGGAGTGCTGATTCATAGGGGCAGTTGTACTCCAATGTTTATAGCAGTGCTTTCAACAATAGCCAAATCATGGAAAGAGCCCAAATGTTCATCAGCTGATGAGTAGAAAAGATGTGGTTTATAAACACAATGGAATACTATTCGACAATGAGAAAGAATGAAATCCTGCCATTTGCACAATGTGGATGGAACTGGAGGGTATTATGCTAAGTGAAAGAAGTCAATCAGAGAAAGATAGATATCATATCTTCACTCATATGCTGAACTTGAGAAACTTAACAGAAGACCCATTGAGAAGAGAAGGGGGAAAATAGTTTCAAACAGAGAGGAAGGCAAACCCATAAGAAACTTTTAAATACAGAGAGGGGGTGAGAGGGGAAAATGGGTGATGGACATTGAGGAGGGCACTTCTTGGGATAAGCGCTGGGTGTTGTATGTAAGCGATGAATCACGGAAATCTACCCCTGAAACCAAGAGCACACTCTATACACTGTATGTTGGCTAACTTGACAATAAATTATATTAAAAAAAAGAGATATGTCTCCTGAGGCAAGAGAAACTAAAGCAAACAAAACAAAACAAAACAAAACAAACTCTTGGGACCATATCAAATAAAAAGCTTCTGCACAGTGAAGGAAATATGATTGTTAATACAACACTAAAAAGCAACTTATGCAATGGGAGAAGATATTTGCAAATGATGTAGCTAATAAATGGCTAATACCTAAAGTATATAAAGAACTGATATAACACAAGGCTCTCAAAACAAATAATCCAATTAAAAACTGGGCAGAAGACGTGAACAGACATTCTCCAAAGAAGACATGCAGATGGCCAACAGACACTTGAAAAATGCTTATCATCACTATCATCAGGAAAATGCAAATCAAAACCACAATGAGATACTACTTCACACCTGTCAGAATGCAAAACCAACAACACAAGAAGCAATAGGTGTTGGCAAGGATGTGGAGAAAAGAACTGTTCTTGGGAATGCAGAGTAGCATGGCCACTGTGGAAAACAATATGGAAGTTCCTCTAAAAGTTGAAAATACAACCACCTTATGATCTAGCAGTAGCACTACTGTGTCTTTACCCAAGGAATAAAAGAACACTACTTCAAAAGGGTACATGCGCCTGTATGTTAATAGCAGCATTATTTGCAATAGCCAAGATATGGAAGCAGCCCAAGTATTTATCAATCAATGAATCGATGAAGAAGATGTGACACACACACACATTTAAAATTTTTTTTTGATATTTATTTATTTTTGAGAGAGAGAGACAGAGTGCAAGCAGGGGAGGGACACACACACACATATAATGGAATGAAGTTTTTTAATATGCAAGGAAATGGATGAAGCTAGAGAGTATGATGGTGAAACAAACCATCAAGGGGGAAAATGAGAGAGAGACAGAGAGAGAGAGAGAATAGACAATCAAGAAACAGACTATTAATAATAGAGAAAAATCTGATAGTACCAGAGGGAAGGTGGATGGGGGCAGTTGTTGAAATAGGTGATGGGGGTTAAGAGGAGTCCTTGTCATAATAAGCAAAAGGTGATATAAGGAATTGTAGACTTGAAACTATATAACTCTGCAGATTAATTAACTGGAAATAAAGAAACTGAAAATAAACACACTGTGAAAAAGGAAGAAAATTAAAAAATAATTTATCCAATAATTTACTAGGTGAATTACATGAGAACTGAGTTATGGCATTCTTGCCATGCCTGCAGTGGGTTAAGAACTACCTTAGAGGAAGTTACAGCGTCCGCTAAGGCACATACACAGACACACCTCCTGTGTGGCCTCCTCCTGCTACCTTGCATGCAGAAATATTTAGCAGTAATTGTTCAGTCATTGAGGAAGAATCAGGATGACAGTATTTCACAGATAGATAAAGGAGGTTTAGCAATGAAAGGTCAGTGGGAAATACTCAGTACATGCCATCCTGGGCCTATACTTGTGACACTCTTGACCCACCTCAAATACAGGTTCATTTTGTATGAATTCCTTTAACCACCACCCATCTTTGCCCTATGCCCAGAACTATATCCTTATTAGTGACGATGCAAAACGTGATTTGTCCTCATGTGGAGATCACTTCCAAAGAGGAAGACAGAAGTGAAAGTGGGTCCTTGTGGTTGGCAGGGATGGTGGGCAATAGCAGCAGGTCATTTAAAATAGAGACCTGCACGTCAAAGGAAATTTCTTCCAAAAGGAAAACATGGCACATAGGTCTTGTAAAAGTAATTAATTAGAGGTTTTGGAAAAGTTTATTTTTATATTGAACAAAAGGTGTGTTATAATCTCACCTGTGTATTTATTCCTAGAACACAGAATTAAGCTGGAGTGGACCACGTATCTGTCTGGCAATTGGTCTCACCAAATTATAACATTTTGGCAGAAATCTTTTAGGCCTCTTTAATTTTTCCAAGGGCTCCTTTAACCCTGTAACAATCAAATCATCCTCTTTGGAAATCTCCATTGTGTAATCTTCCTTATTGTCTTTCCTTTCTTTGATTATGAAGTAGCTTAACCAAACAAGGTTACACTTCCCAATAGCTTTCTATGTTATTTGGAGAGACAAAATAAGGGTAATGAAGAAAATTAAAATCCTGGCATTCAAAGA
This sequence comes from Paguma larvata, assembly GCA_030068075.1. Lineage (NCBI taxonomy): Eukaryota > Metazoa > Chordata > Mammalia > Carnivora > Viverridae > Paguma > Paguma larvata. The sequence continues at coordinate 104,379,379 of CM057828.1, forward strand.
CAACCACAGCCTATACTATTTTTCTACATTTGAGCATTATTTTCACAGAGTGGAATCACAATGTGAATTTGGTTATTTAGTTGGGTAAACTGTTTTGTTTTTGTTTTCATTTAAAATTTTTTTTAATGTTTATTTATTTTTGAGAGAGAGAGACAGAGTGCAAGCATGGGAGGGACAGAGAGAGAGGGACACACAGAATCTGAAGCATGCTCCAGACTCTGAGCTGTCATCACAAAGCCAGACGTGGGGCTCGAGCTCACAAACTGAGATCGTGACCTGAGCTGAAGTCAGACGCTTAACTGATTGAACCACCCAGGCGCCCCTGTTTTTGGTTTCATTTTAATTCAGTAAACGCTACTCCATATCTTTAAATACCTATTCATATTGGTTTCCTTTCTTTTTTTTTTCTCATTCTACTCATCATAGGGAATAAACTTCACCTGCTGAGAGTGCCCTAATAGTACACATAAATGAGAACAAGAAGCAACCATAGAAGGGGGAGTGCTCTCTAACATTTTCTTTAAAAAAATCATAACAGAGTACCCACACCAGTTTGCATTCTGACCATCAGTGCAAGAGTGCTCCCTTTTCTCCATATCCTCACCAACAACTGTTGTTTCTTGTGTTGTTAAGTTTAGCCATTCTAACAGGTGTGAGATGGAATCTCATCATGGTTTTGTTTTGCATTCACTAATGATGAGTGAGGGTGAGCATCTTTCCATGTGTCTGTTAGCCATCTGGAAATCTTCTTTGGAAATGTGTCTATTCATGTCTTCCATTGATTTCATAACTGGACTCTTTGTTTTTTGGATGTTGACTTTGATAAGTTGTTTCTAGATTTTGGATCCTAACTCTTTATCCGATATGTTGCTTGCAAATATCTTCTCCCATTCCATAGGCTACTTTTAGTTTTGTTGATTGTTTCCTTCACTGTGCAGAAACTTTTTATCTTGATGCAAATATTAGCCAGCCATCAAAAAGCATGGAGTCTTGACATTTGCAACAACATGGATGAAACCAGAATGTATTATGCTAAGTGAAATGAGTTCATCTGAGAAAAACAAGTATCATTTTATTTCATTCATATGGGGAATTTAACATATGGGAAGGTGGGGAAAAGAAGAAAGGGAGACTCTTAACGATAGAGAACAAACTGAGGGTTGATGAAGGGAGGTAGGTGAGAGATGGGTTAAATGGGTGATGGGTATTAAGGAGGGCACTTGTGATGAGCACTGAGTGTCGTATGTAACTGATGAATCACTGAATTCTACTTCTGAAACCAATATATTCACTAACTAAAATGTAAATTAAAACAAGAAAAAAAATTCCACCAGCTCACTTACTTGGTCATGGTCCATTAAAGGGTTTTGATAACAGTATGAGACATTTTGTCTGACACTATCAATTGAAATGGCTGTATCGTGGTCATGCTGCCAGAATAAATGAATCCTCTCTGTTTGAAAAGGAAGTGTCCCATTCAGGGCTCTTAGAGTCAAAGCAGAGATGACAGATGCCTCCATGAATTCTTTGTGCAAATTTCTAATTACTGTCTTTGGTTTCCAGAAGCAGATCTTCCCCACTGGAATCAAAGGTGATGGCAGCTGAAATCATGGCAACAATAGCCCTCCAATAAAAGAGTTGAAGCACCTCTCACTACTGAAAAATGAGTGCCCTTATCTCTAATGCACAATAAGGGGTCTAGTTTCAGGAGTTTGGTTAGATATTGTTGCTGATTTGGTGGATGAGAAATTATACCAAATCCATTGTCCTATTTTTACTTTTCTAGTGAATGAGGCTGGATGTTCATCACTTACAGACGTTTCCAAAATGTAGCCACTATTCTCAGTTCTGCAGTGAGCCTGCTGAATACACTGTCCTGGACATCCCCAGGGGACACAGACAGTAATCAATGTCCAGGCTGGAAACTTTACTCCTTGTGAAACCATTAAGTTGTTAGTGATTGGCTTCTAACCAACAGAACAGTCAGAGTGGTGGACGGTCAGTTTCAAGATTTCATGTCACTTTCTTCTTACTTGCATTGAGCTGTTTGTTCCAACTCTCTATGTCTTTCTATTTCTCTCTCTCTCTCCCTCTCTCTCTCCTCCCTCCCTCCCTCTCTCTCTCTCTCTCTCTTTCTCTCTCTCTCTCTCTCTCTCTCTCTCTCTCTCCTCATTTTCTCCCTCTATCTCTCCTCCATCCCTGGAAATAGGGGATCAAGCACTTAAGTTATGAGACCCCTATATATAAGAGAAAGAAACAAGTTCCCAGGTCAAAAGATTGAAATAGGCTCTCAGTTCAAACTGAATTCTGACATTTCCCATGTGAGTGTGAGCTTTAAAGTATCATCCTATTGAGTCTTCACTGAGACCACATCCCTGGCTTCATAGAGACTTTGAGGCAGTATCATGCAGCTACGCTGTACCTAGATTCCTCTCCCACAAAAATTGTGTGCAATTTATTTTAAGATTCAAGGTATTTGGATAATGCTGTCAGAGAGGAATGGATAACTAACAGTCTACTAGGTCCCAGCATCTGGTCTATGCTCCGCCTCCTCCCTGCCTCTCCCCTCCCAAGATCCCACAGCCACATTTTCTATCTTTCTAATGTTTTCTGGACAAACTCAATTCTGCCTTCTATTCTCTGCACCAGGAATATCTTCTTCGTGACACACTGCAGACATGTGCAGGGTGGTTCCCTCTTGTCATTCTGGCCCCAGCAAATGTCACCTCAATGAGGCCTCTCCTACCCTCCAGTGACTCCCCAGCTGTCCTCACAGTACACTCATTCTTTTCATGATTACGGTTCTTTCCCTGTTTTCCAAACACCTTGTCTTCCATACCATTTTTCATCTCCCCTCCAGATTGTGAAGATCTGACAGGCAGGGACCACTTTGTCATTGTAAGCCTTGCACTTAGGCCTAGCAGATCCACTAGGATAAGGTGGGTGCTTGGAGCAGTTAGTGAATGAATAAACAGAAGGACCGTGTAGCACTCCATCTAGATTTTAACCAGCTTACTCTATGGAGATAACTGCTAGTAAGGGGATATTCCTATTATCTGAGGCAGGGACAATCCAGAATGACCTCTGCATGACCTTTCCCTGGTTCAGTTCCTCCAATAAATCTCAGTGGGCACCACTGTCACAGGAGCCTGCCTATTCCCTGGTGTCCAGGCACTAGCACTGGAGCCACAGGCATGAAGACCCCCAAACAAAATAAGCACCTTTATGTGATTGACATGTATGCAGTGGCCCTTTAAGGTCCCAGGGTAAAGCTGAGGACATACAAGCTCCAGGGCTGTGCAAGGGATCTCAGGCTTTTGCCATTCCCCTTTCTCTGTCCAACCCCAGTGTATACTCTTCACTCATGAAGCATCCTCATGTCAGCCAGGACAATGACCTCCCTATTTCCAAATGAAAACCTGGGGGTCCAACAGTGACTGATATTGTACCTCAACTCTAGACTCAGCATACAGTACTATGCCACGTCCTTCCCTGTCCTAAGTCCTCAACAACCCAAGTCCCCAAGCCTCTCTAGGCTCTAAAACGCTTCCAGCAAGTATAAAGCATTTCTCTAGTATCTCAGAACACAGTGAGTCGCTGATGGCAAGCTAAGGTCAATTGACACTTTATGATTATATGTAACTTTGGAGAAACCCACTGGTAATACAACATTCTACAGGAGAACACTGAAGCCTTTTCTTCTGTAGCTACTGTCTGAACAAAGGGGAGTTAGCTCATCATAATTCCAGATGCCCACAGAGTTGGACTGCAGCTTTCTTCTGGAGGCTGGGCCAAGAATGGCCCTGGGTCCAACAGAAACCTAATAACTTCAGAAATTATTTGCCCATCTTTGGGACTTTGAGCATGCATCTATGGAAATGGATGCTGCTGCCCCATGGCAGAGCTCTCTCTAACCTCTTTCTTCGTTCTCTCTTGTCACTTCCCCAGTGTCTACTCTTTCTTGACCACAATTTCAGTGTGTGTGTGTGCCAGAGCACATGTAGAATTTTGGGTAGTAAAATGACCCCAAATGGACAGCAAGTGGGCATGGTTCCTCCCAGAATATTAGAGTTTCTCATTTCTAAAACAAACATGATGGAAGGGGTTGAGCCATGGCCTAAAAAGGCAGAGCCTTTTATCCTTTGGACTCTTCCTACCTTCTGTGATCTGGGCCAGTCCTAGTCTCTTGATCAGCTCAGTCACTGCATTGTACAATGAGAACTTGAATACATAACTACAAAAGCCATTTCTCAAGAGGATATGATATCAGGCTCCATTAACATTGGATGGGGTGTCAGGTGGGGAGCACTCAGCCACACCTGTAAACTATACAGGCATAAAAACCTGCACAAAATAGGCAAATGTGTGAAGACAATGAAGAAAAATCAGGTCTGTATCCACCACTGGGTATGCAGGACATCACTAACCTAACTGCATAAATGTGCTCCCTGTCTTATGAGGCATGGTAAGGCAGCAACGTCTCTGCTAAAGAAGTAATTCTTAAGCAACCACCACGCCCCACTACCACCTATTTTTCCCAGTAGAGGGGGCATGGATATCAACCAGGCAGAAACACTATATCTCAGAATCATACAGTCTACTTCCACATCTGTCTATGCTACTAGGCATACAGAGGTCTGTCCTTCAGAAGGACATAGATCCTTTCCAAAGTCACACAGCACTCCAATGGTAAAGTCCTTGCTTTGGTTAGGGTTAAGTTTATGTACCTGTAGTATATGTCAAAGTAACAGTTACACAAACAGAATACACATATGTTTCTTTTTCATATAAATGAAACCTGAGTACGACTAGTCTATAACTGATTATGGATTTCCCACTATGGGAAATCACATATCATTGATCTCCCTGCTTTTAAAATTTAAAAAAGCAGAATCTATACTTAGTATATTGTAGTATGGATAGAACATCAAGTCATTTACATAAAAATTAATTGACCCTGAAAAAATTTCATTAATAATAAAAGAAATTCAGGTAAACTAGAGCTGGTACATTGAGCTATATTTTTAAAATTGATCAAGTAATTGAAATGTTCTACTATTTTTCCCTGAAAAACACTTTATCCACAAATATTCTATGTTAATATATTTCTGATTTCAATGTTTATTAAGCACAAAACCAAACCAAATTATTTGTGTGTGTGAGTAAATTTTTCCAAGATAAAATGTCTGAGTCTATATATCAGGGTCAAAAGGGAGGTGTAAAAATAACAAGACCAAATCAACTTCTCATTGTTTCATTTTTTTCCAAAATTTTATTTAATTCTCATTAGTTAACGTGCAGTGCCATATTGGTTTCAGGATTAGAATTCAGTGATTCCTCACTTAGAGACAACACCTAGTGCTCACTATAACAAGTGCCCTCCTCAATACCCATTACCCATCTGGCCCATCTTCACCCACCCAGAAAAAGAAACCAATGAATCGATCCCATTTACAGTTGCACCAAAAACCCTAAGACACTTAGAATCAACCTAACCAAAGAGGTATAGGATCTGTACTCTGAAAACTTATGAAGGAAATGGAAGAGGACACAAATGATAAATATTCCATGCCCGTGGTTAGGAAGTACAAACATTGTCAAAATGTTTATACTACCCAAAGCAGTCTACACATTTAATGCAATCTGTATCAAAATATCACCAGGATATTTCACAGAGGTAGAAGAAACAATCCTAAAATTTGTATGGAATGACAAAAGACCCTGAATAACCAAAGTAATCCTGAAAAAGAAAAGCAAAGATTGACGCATCATGGTTGAACATATTCCAAAGAGCACTTAAAATAAAAGGAAAAGGGGCATCTGGGTGGCTCAGTCTGTTGGGCGGCCGACTTCAGCTCAGGTCATGATCTCACGGTCTGTGAGTTCAAGCCCCATGTCAGGCTCTGTGCTGACGGCTCAGAGCCTGGAGTCTGCTTCAGATTCTGTGTCTCCCTCTCTCTCTGCCCTTCCCCTGCTCACGCTTTGTCTCTATGTCTCTCAAAAGTAAATAAACATTAAAAAAAAGGAAAAAATTGCCTAATGATTATGACTCACTGACTTATTCCAAGAATGAATGTTTTTATTTTGTCTTTATGCTTACAGTTCAGCAGTAATATCATAAAATAAAATATTTGTCACTCAAATATTTAGAATAAATGAAGAACAAGATGAGAGCAGAATGTGTTATCATGAAGTTTCAGTGTTTCTTTATGACATTTTCTAATCAGAAGTGTTTCACAAATATTCAAACTCCTCATTCCTGGGCGATAGTAGAATTTGACAAAGTTCAAAGCCACAAATGACAGACTGTCTTTCAAGTGAATGTAGATATTTCTATATTTGTGTCAGATATCAGTTATGTGTTTGGAGATCACACAGAATTACTCAAAGCTCAACCTCTGGAAGGCTTCCCACTTTAGTCACATATGTAATTATAATGTCTATATAGTGAAAGACATAAAAACCAAAGAGTGATGTGTCCCTATGTGTTTAATACAATCCAAAGACAGGTATCATACTGAAAAACAATCAGGTTAGGTGTCAGATATAGTAGAGAATATAAAACCCAAATGCACTTCAATGCAGGTGGTGCTGGAAAGAGCCCACCTCACTTCAGGGGCAGGAAGAGACTGAGATCAGGGGTCAGAGTCAGGAGCGACTGGTCTGTGCTCAGACAGTGACAAGAAACTCTAGGCAAGCTCCCACTCTGGTCATGTGCTACCACACAGCAATTAGTTTTTGATGGTGGGAAAGAAAGTTTGTCTTTCTGTAACTGAGAACTCAGTGCTTGACAGGATTCTATTGGCCCATTAGTCCCTCCCTGCTCTCTATCAACTTCCTAGATTGCCTGAGCTTCCTACATTCTGAGAAGCTTATGGTTTGTCCATGCAAAGTCCATACCTTGAAGAAGTGAGGATAGAAAAAATAAACTCAGTAACTCAAAGACCAGAACCCATTTCCACAGACTTGGGTGTCCACCAGGAGTCAGATGAGAGCCCACAAATCACCATGCTCTATCACTGAAAGAAAGGAATGGAAAATAGTGATAGACCTTTTGCACACAGGGCTCCTAAGTGTAGCTAATGGATGTTCCCCATGGATCTGGCCCACTGATGTTGTCAATGACACCAACATTTCCCAGGGAAAGAGTCTAGTGACTTCATTCAGATCTTGATACCATTTTTATCTGACATGAAGACATTTGGCCCTTGGTGCATCCCTTCAGATGCCCTTGCTCTTTCATTAATGAGGATTTCATTAGGGGGCATTCTGAGACATAATCTGGAAGCGTTTTCTGATTTTAGTCAAGGAGTCATGACTAGTTCCCTGTAATCTGGGCTATGCTGGGCAACAGGATTCCATGGAAATCTTCTGCAATACATACCTTGGCAAAATAAGGCAAAGGGCATTTGAAACTGTTCAGCACAAACGGTTTGCATATGTACAGGGGCAGATGGTGTTGGGAAGGATTCGATCTCATCTGGAGCAAGGGCCTAGGGTAAAATTCAGGAGCAACAGGGCTGTCACATAGCATCCAATAATTCCCATAGAGACTGCACTTACACCATGTGTCATCACAGAGCGAAAAGTAGTCTGATAGCGAAAAGTAAATGCCAATGTCCTGCTAGAAAGAACTCTGTGTTTGGCAGGTTTCTGTCGTCATGGGACCATTACCCTGCTCTATGTCCACCCTTTCCTGGAAAGCCTAAGCTCCTTACCTTCTGAGACACTCAGAGTTCATGCATGTAAAGTCCATTCACCAAGTAATTAGGGCATGAAAATATTCAATACTAAAATACCAGAGCCCGAATGTGCAGACTTGCCAGAGGCAAGATTCTACCTTGTGAGTCACAACTGCCTCTGTCCGCAGATGGGAAGGACCTGAAAGCTGGTAACAACTTGACACATTCCTGACCTTATTGAAGTTGGGGAGCATGACTTTTGCCCACAGGACTCCCTGGTATAGCTAGTGGATGTTCCACTTCTCTTCAGGTCATAGGTCTTTCTTATTCCTTGGACACCAGATATTCCCAGAGAATTGTGCTAGTAACATTATTTACAGCTTCATTCTCTTCTCATCTTGATGAAGAACTTTATCCCTTCGTGTACCCTTTTCAATTCTCTTGCACTTATCCTTACCATGCGTTCATTGTGGGACATTCAGTGCCAAAGTCTGGCCATCTTTTTCTCCAATTTTAATTGTGGAGTCATGTCAAATTACCATAAATTTGAAGTAGCTTGAGGAATGGGTGCCCCTGGGGTGTATACCAGATTTATCCTGGGAACAGGAGGTATTGGGGACTTGAATGTGCTAAGAACAAGAGGATTGTTTGTGGGTATGGGCAGGTGACAGCGGCAGACAGTTGGCATCACTTCTGTGGAAAAAGCTGATGGAGATGTGGATGTGCATCCCTTCCAATTCTCTTGATCTTTTCCTAAGTAGGTTTTCCTGTGAAGGATTCAGAGTCCAAGCCTGGAAGTATTTCTCTCTGATTTTAATTGTGGAATCTTGCTAAGTTCCCCTAAATCCAGGAGATCATAGGCAATGGGTTCACCTTGGGCTCACCTGTGACACCTATCTTGGCTACAGAAGGCAAAAAGCCTTGAAAAGGGGCAAGTGTTATTGAGAGGGAGCCATCCTCATTTCTGTGCAAGGGGAGCTGGAGATCAGAGGTCAGTGTCAGGAACCATGTGGCTGTTTCTCAGAGAGTGCCCAGCATTCACAAACAGCTAACAGGTGGTGATTCCTAAGGACATATTGCCCTCTTTGATGGAGACCTCAGTGCTTGGCAGGCTTTTGTTGGCCCGAGCGGGGTTGGTTTCCCTGATCCCACTGGCTCCTGTGAGATTCCTGCCTTCTAAGATCAAAGTTTGAGCATGAGAATTGTTCTTCCCCAGATGGTCAGTGAAGAGAGTCCATTCAAGGCAAGGACTCTGGGACCAGAATCCAATTCCACAGACATTGCTTCCAGTCATCACAGAGAAGTCAACATTTAGATACATCACGAGTGCCTCTACCCATGGATTGGAAGAGTAAGGCAAGAGTCAGAGGCCTTTCTACCCTATCAAGTTCTGGATGCACTGTTCTTGTGGCCGGTGCTTCCTTTCATTCCAATCCCACAGGTGTTTCCTTCTTACGCTCAGGACAATAAGTTGCCTAGGAAATGGTGCTCATGTCAAAGGTCCCAGTTTCATTCCATTTTCATCTGAGGTGAACAGCTTTGGTCCTCAGTGTGTTTCTTTGGATTTATTATTTTTATTGTTGTTGTTGATATCGTTATTAATAATGTGAAGAATTCCTGGTTATATAATATGGGCTTGGGGAAGGTAAAGTCAAATAGCAAGTGGCAAGCACTTTCATATGCTAAAGACTCACAGATGACTGGAGGCCCAGCTATTGTCAAGTTAATTTGTTTTTACCTCCATGAAAACATTGACATTAAGACAATAGGGAGTTCCTGGAAAAGCATTTTACTCTGCCAGTCTCAGCTATTTGTCAGTGAGCTGCAGGTGACAAGGAAATTCAATTTTAATTTTTTTAAATGTTTCTTTTTTTAGAGAGAGGCCAGAGAGAGAGAGAGAGAGAGAGAGAGAGAGGAGGGAGACACAGAATCTGAAGCAGACTTCAGGCTCTGAGCTGTCAGTACAGAGCTCCACATGGGGCTGGAACTCAGGAACTGTGAGATCATGATGTGAGCCAAGGTTGGAGCTTAAGACACTCAGCCACCCAGGGACCCCAGGAAATTCAGTTTTTCTGCCATTTCCTTCTTGCCTTTGTTCCTCACATCACTATGGAGGGCAGGGTGATGCCGGGGCTCCAGGAAACAGAGTCCATACGTTTCTGGAGATAAGGCCCCTGCCTTTTCCTTAGAATTTACTAAGATACTTGTAAATTGATGGAGGCTCTATCAGTTTAACTCTTTGTTTTCTGTACTTTCCTTTATCCTTGGGCAGCCAGGAGTAACTGAGGAATGTCACACATATTGCTACTGGGGCCAGGGCACTTAATGCTAGCTTGGGTTTGACTCTCAGCTTGCCTTCTGCTCCCTCATCAAACATTGGGGTGCTTCCCATTTACCCAGCCCACTTGTGTTTGTTCCTTCAGAAAACAGTGTGCTTGCCAGGAGATTGTGCTATTCTCCTTATTTCCAGAATTATTCCATTCTCATCTGATGAAGATCTTTGGCTTTCTATGTATCCATTCCCATCCCCTTGTTCTGTTTTTTAAATAAGTCCCCATTGTGGAGAATTCAAGTCCAGACCTAAGAGCAATGTCCCCTCATTTTAATTGGAGAGCCTACCGAAGTTCTCCTGACTCTGGCAGAGGCTAGGCAAAAAGCCCCTTGGGACTCACTGTTTAGAAATATTTTGATAAGAACAAGACCTAGGGCACTTGAAGGTTATCAGACAACATGTTGATGTATAGGGAAAGCCAGAGAATTGAGAGGAAGCATCCTCACTTGGGAGAAGAGCAACAGAGCTAATCACTTTCTTCCCAGTTTTACCCCATTCTCTGCTGAAATGAAGACCTTTGACCCATCCTGTGTCCATTCTGATACCCTACCTATTTTTCTAAGTAGGTCTTGAGTCACATTGAGACATGATAGGGCTTTCACTCACACAGCGAATGCCCAGGGGTTGGTGGCCAGCTCCCACTCCATTCTTATCCTAGCCTAGAGCAGTCAGTTTCTGATATCCCCAAAGAAAGATTAACTAACTTTTGCTGAGATTGTGGGGCTTGGCAGTGATGGGAGTAGGCACAGTGATGGTTGCCCAGTCTGCCTCCCTCCTCTGGCTGCTTGAGATGACTTCATATGGAAAAGCAAATGGTTCCTAGATGGGCATTTAGCTCTTAGAACTGGCCAGTGTAGTGCCTATTCAAGGAATACTTCCACAGAGCCTGATTCCAAACACATAAGTGTCAAAACCAATTACATCAAAAGCACTGGTGACTATCCACTGTAAGTCAGGGTAAGAAATCCCCTCAGTGCCAGAAGCTTCTCATCCCTTTCTGAAGTCCCAAATGAAGTCCTTGCAAAACTGGTTGCCAGTGTAGCCATTGGAGGTTTCCTTTGCCCCAGCCAAGATGTGATTCTGGTACCCAAGACAGCCAGTTTGCCAAAAGAGTATGGGTCACTTCATTTTCAGGTTTATCCCATTCTCAATTGATAAGGATAACTTTGGCACTCCTTGTATCCGATCTCATCATTTTCCCCTTTTTTAAACTAGGTTCTTCCCTGTGAAACGTTCTCAGCTGGTGTCCAAGAGAGATCTCCACTTTTAACTGGACAGTCTCATTGAGCTCATCTTACTCAGGTATAGGTTGAGCAATGGGGCCCCTTGAGACTTGCCTTCCCTAACTACATTGGCAATGGGAGGCCTATGGCATTGGAAGGTGCCCAAACAGAATTTCTGCCCATAGGCCAAGTCCAGAGGAGCTGGGAGGGAGCTGGCCTCCATTGTGAGGCCAGAAGAACCTTAGCTGCTCATTTAATTATCAGATATAGTTGAACTCATCTGCAGTGAAGAAATTTGCCCATTGATGTCTCCATTCCCATCCCCTTGCACTTTTTCTACTTAGGCATTCACTGCGGATTCAGGGCCAGAATGTAAGAGTCATGTCTTCTCATGTCAAGTGGGGGAGTCGGGCCACGTTCTCCCAACATAGACAAAAGTTGGGCAACATGGGCCCACCCACAGGGCTTGCCTTGCAGCCTTGCATTGGCCACAAAAGACATAGGGCATTTAAAGGAGCCCAGCACTGAATATTTGTGGTAGGCAGGAACAGAGGTATGCGATGAGCCAACCTCAACCCTGCAGCAAGGGAAAATTAAGTGAGGTACCACATTCTAAGTTATATCCAATATCTCTCTTAAAATAAGGAACTCTGGCCCTTCATATGTTCCCATCCACTTGCAGAATTTCTAACGAGACCTGGGATCCCACTCAGGAGAAACAGAGTTGTCACTCACATAAAAAGCACTCAGGGATTAAGGGAGAGCTCCCCCTCATTGCCAGTACTAGCCAAGACCAATCAGTTTCTGATACCCAAAGGGAAATTTTCTCTCTTTTTACTGAAAATGTGGTGCTTGACAGGCTGCAAGTGGCATGGTGATGTTTACCCTGATTGTGTCCCTCATTGAGCTTCCTTCATTCTGAGAAGCAGAAGGCTCCCAGATGGGCTAGTGCTCCCAGAAATGGATCAGTTCAGAAAGAGCCCAGTCAAGGACTCCTGCACCAGAGCCTGGTTCCAAACACTTGAAGGTCACCCGGGAGACTGACCATGATTCACCAAATGAAAGTTGCATCTATAATTGATGGAAAGGGCAGAAGAAAAGTCAATGGCCAGAAGAATTCCTATAATACAAAGTTCTGGATGAACATTTCTTGTAGGAGATGCATCCGGTGTAGTCAAGGGATGTTTCCTGTGGCCCACACCGATTGATGTTTCTTACTCTTCAGATTATGCTGGTCACTTTATTCTTTGCTTTATCCTATTCTCATCTGCAAGAAACAACTTTGGGCCTCTGTGTCTCCATGCCCATTTTTGGTCTTTTGTTGAAACTAGGATTACTCTGGTAGGCACTGGGGCCATTTTGAAGGCCACTTCATCCTCATTTTAACTGAGGACTTGGGTCAAGATATCTGAGGTCTGGAATACATTGGGCCATGGGGCCTCTTACCACTTGTGTTTTAGAACTATGCATACATGAGGAAACCTAGAGCATTTGAAGGTGCCCAGCATGGAATGTTTGCATGTAGGCAGGCCCAGAGGAGTTGAGAGAAAACCAGTCCTGCTTCTAGAACAAGAAAACACTGAGCTATAGAGTACCTTTTCAGTTGTATCCGATTCTCATTCGAATCCCAGATGAAGGTTTCCTCTGGAATGGGCTTCCAGGTGAAACCAGTGGTGTTTTTTCCTTTCTCCAGTGTCTTGTGCTTCTTATTCTGAAGCAGCTTCAAATAGATTGTGCTAGTCCCTTTATTCTCAGTTGATCCCACTCTCAAAGGAAATGAAGAACTTTGGCCTTCCAGGTGTCCATTCCCATTCCCTTGCTGGTTTTCTTTCTTTTTGGTTCCTTTTAAAAAAAACATTTCTTTGTTTTTATATGAGAGAGAGAGAGAGAGAGAATAATAGAGGCAGAAATAGAGAGACAGACAGAGGATCCAAAGCAGGCTCCAGACTGTAAGCACAAAGTCCAAATGAGACTTAACCTCATGACTGTGAGAAAATGACTTGAGCAGAAATGAATGGTGGGCCACTGAAACGACTGAGCCCCCCAGGTGCCCCTTCCCATGCTGTTTGTGTAATTGTAATCATGGTTCCCACTAGGCACAGCAGGCCTGTCAATAACTCAGTGAAAAACCAGGGATTGGTGGAAGGTTCCCACTCTGTTCCTATGCTAACTGAAAGCATTCAGTTTTTGATACACAAAAAGATCCATTGACCTTCTGTCACTGACGACTTGGCGCTTGAAAGACTGGAATTGACATGGTAATAGACTGCAGAACTCCAAACACTGGCTGCTACAGATGCCTTCATTCTGAAGAGCAGACAGTTCACCCATTTGCAGTATTCTTCAGTACCTGCAGAATGTGCAGAAACAGCTCATTCAAGGACTGGTACACCAAACCAGCCACAAGCCAGAACCTGCTAACTGTGCATCATAACTGCCTCAAAGGACAGGGCAAAAACAATCCAATGGGAGAAATGTTCCCTCTCCTTCTGAAGGAACAATGCAGGGGGTTTCCCGTTGTCCTAGCCCACACATTGTTCTTATTCCTGAGACAACCATCTTGCCAGGAGATTGTGCTAGTCCCTTCATGTTTTGCTATATCCCCTTCTCTTCAGTTAATAAAGAACTTTGGCCTTCTGTGTATTCTCCTCCATCCTGTTGTTCTCTTCCAAGCTAAGTTTTCCCTGTTGTCCCTTCAGAGCCATTTTCTTGACTCTTACCTAGCTAGGCTGACCATGTTCTTGTTACTCTGGGATACACTGGGCCACAGGGTCCCTCACAAATTGCCTTTCAGTACTATGTTGACAAAGATAAGCCCAGTGTATTTCAAGGTGCGTAGCAGGAATGCTCGTGTGTAGTCCGGGTCAGAGGTATCAGGAAGGAGCTATCCTCACTTCTGGGACATGAGGAACATGGAGCTAGACATTTCCTTCTCACCTTGATCCCATTCTCTGCTGAAATGAAAACCTTTGGCCCTGTGTGTAGCCATGCCAATTCCCTGACTGCATTGATCCCTATGTCTTAGGTCCCAGGCAAGGCAAATGAGGCTGTCCTCCACACAGTGAGTGCCCAGCCATTCCTAATGATCTCTGACTCTGGTCTGTGCTAAGCAAGAGTAATCAGTTTCTGATATCTCAATGGAAAAATTGTCTTCCTGGGAGTACTTAGTGTTTAGCTGGCTGATAAAAGAAATGATGGTTAGCCAACTTGTCTCCCTCCTTGACTATTAAAGATGCTTTCCCTCTGAAGAGCAGTTGGGTCACATATGTGCAGTATTCTTGAAGACCTGCTGAACATAGAAAGAAATCATTCAAGAACTATTGCACCACAGCCCAGTTCTAAACATTTGAGCACAAACCCACTACCCTTGAATCACTTCTGCCTCTATCCACTGATAGGATGTGAAAGCAAAAGTGTGAACTCCAGAAGCTTTCCCTCTCTTTCTCAAGTAAGAGTACAGGCATCTTTGCCATGATGACTCCCACTGTAATCGATGGATGTTTCACTTTGCCCTGGCCCAAATGTGTTCTTATTCCTGAGACAGTCAGCTTGCCAGGAGATTGTACCTGTCATTTCATCCTCAGACTTATCCCATTCTCATCTCTCATAGGAACACAGTCCTTGAGTGTATCTACTTCCATCCTTTTACTCTTTTTTAATGTTTATTTTTATATTTGAGAGAGAGAGAGAGAGAGAGAGAGAGAGAGAGAGATAGTGTGTGTGTGTGTAGGTGGTGGAGAGGCAGAGAAAGAGGGACAGATGATCCAAAGCAGGCTCTGTGCTGACAACAGAGAACCTGATGTGGGGCTTGAGCTTGCAAACCACAAGATCATGACCTCAGCCATAATCAGATGCTTAACTCTCTGAGCCACCCTCAAGTCCCATCCTTTCTCTCTTTTAATATTTTTTATATTTAAATTTTTTAAAATATTTACTTAAGTTTGAGAGAGAGAGACCAAAGGCGAGTGGAGAAAGGCCCGAGAAAAAGGGAGACACAGAATCTGAAGCAAGCTTCTGGCTCCGAGCTCTTTGTCTGAGCACAAAGTCTGACATGGGACTTAATCTCATGAACTGCAAGATCATGACCTGAGCCAAAACCAAGAGTCAGACACTTAACTGACTGAGCCACCCAGGCATCCCCTTTTCCTCTTTTTAAAACTAGAATCTGCCATGGAACAATCAGGGCCCATGTTTCAGAGCAATTCTCTCTGATTTTGATTGAGGATTCTAGATGAGTTCTCATGAGAACAGAATAGGTTGGGTCACAGGAGCCCTGCAACTTGCCTTCCAGATCCATATTGACAACATTTGATGTAGGTCAGTGGAAAGTACTTAGCACACAATGTGTGTGTGTTGCTAGGACCAAAGGTGTTGGGAGACAGCTCGCCTCACTTCTGGACAAGGGCAAATGGAGTGAGACATTTCACTCTCAGCTTTCTTCCATTCTCATCGAAAATGAAATGCTGCCTGTCTGTAGAGTCATTCCAATCCCACTGCCATTTGCTAACTTGGACTTGGTTTGCAGGCTGGGTGGGCAGTGAGGCTCTCAATCACACAGTGAACTCCAAGGGATTGGTAGTGAGTTCTCACTCTTCTTTTGTGTTAACCAAGAGTAATTCATTTTTGATAACCCACAGGAAAGATTGCCCTGCTGTTAGAGATAACTTAGTGCTTGGCCTAAGAGTCTGAAGAGCACATGATCCTTGCATACGACATATGTTCCAGTACCTAGGCAGTGCAGAAAGTGGCCATTCAAACCTAATGCACCATAGCAATTGTTCCAAACACTTGAGCAGCAGCCTGGAGCATGGACCCATTACCCCTGAATCCCTGCTGCCTTTATCCCCTGATGGGAAGGGCAGGAAAAAGAGCCAAGGCCAGAAGCTTTCCCTCTCTTTCAGAAGGAAAGATGCAGACCTCTTGTAAACTGGACTTTCAGGAGGTTTCCCTTTAGAGATTTCCTTTCTCTCTGGCCATGGGTGTTTCTTACTCCTTAGACAGGACCTCGCCAGGAAATTGTCATTCTAGACACTTCATTCTAATCTTTGTCCCATTCTCATCTATAATAAAGCACTTGGCCTTCCCCATTTCCAAGTCAATGAATATCTGTTTTCTTTTTGCAAATTAGTTTCTACTAGGGTGCCATTCAGAGCCAGTGTCTCAGAGAAATATCCTTTCCTTGAAGTTGGAGAATCTGCTCAAGTTCTTATGACTCTGGCATAGGTTGGGATAAGGAAACTGTCTTTCAGACAGGTTGTCTTTCAGAACTATGTTGACAATGGGAGGCATAGGTTCCTTGAAGGTGTCTACCAGAGTGTCCATGTATAGGCAATGCCAGGGTTTTGGAGGGAGCTGGCCTCACTTATGGTTGAAGGAGAAACTAAGTTAGACATTTCATTCCCAGTTTTATCCTAATACCCTTGTAATGTAGAACCTTGGCCTTACTTCTAGCCCTTGCCAATCATTTTCTGTTTTCACAATTAAGTCATGGGTCACAACCAGGAGGAACTGGTCATCCTCACAGTCAACATCTGGAATTTGTGATGAACTACCACTCTGGTTCTTTGCTATGTGAGAGGAATCAGTTACTTTTTCCCAAAGAAGAATGACCCTCCTGTCCAGGAGTACCTGTTGCTTGACTGGCCCTGGTAATCTCTATGATGGGTAGCCAGCTTGCCTCCCTCTCCTGATTGAAATGTCTTCATCTACTAAGGCATATGGATCAAGCATGTACAGTATTCTGCAGGACAATTCAGCCCAAAAAAGCCCTCACAAGGAATACTGCACCATGATTTGCTTGCAATACCTAAAGCAACAATAGAAACACTAACCTGATACCACAGAATCACTTTACTTTACTTTTAAAAAAATTTTTATGTTTTTTTTATTTTTGAGAGAGAGACAGAATGCAAGCTGGGGAGGGGCAGAGAGAGAGGGAGAAACAGAATCCCAAGCAGACTCCAAGCTCTGAGCGGTCAGCACTGTTCATGATGTAGGGCTTGAAACCCACAAACCATGAGATCATGACCTGAGCTGAAGTCAGGAGCTTAACCAACTGAGCTGCCCAGGTGCCCTTGTACTTTCTATGCCATGAGGAATAGGGCATACAAAGGAACCAAGGTCAGGAGCCTTTCTTCTCTCTCTGAAAGGAAAGTGCAGATTTCATGAGCACCCACGTATAGGAAATGGAAGTTTCCCTTTGTCACTACCCACAGGTGTTTCTTACTGGAGACAACCGTTGGCTTCTCAGGAGATTATGCTAGGTACATCCTTCTCAGCTTCATCCTGCTTTGCTGTGTAACAAAGCACTTTGGTCCTCTATTTATTTCTATCCTTCTGTTCCTTTTTTTTTTTTCAGATGAGGATCTCACTGGAATCCATTCAGAGTCAGTGTCTCAGAGCAATATCTCCCATTTTAAACTGTGGGCTCTGGCTGAGTCCTTGGGACTCTGTCATAGATTGGCAACAGGAACCCTTGTAACTTCTCATTAGAACTCTGTTCACAATGAGAGGCCTAAGGCATAAAAATTGGCCAAACAGGGTAATTATGGATATCTGTAATCTGTCCCAGAGGGTTGGAGAAGGACTGGCCTTACACATGCAGTAAGGAGAAATGAGGTAGATATGTGTGCTCAGCTTTATCCCATTCCCATCTACTATGTAGACCCTTGGTCTCCTTTGTCACCGTTCCCACCAATTTGTATTTTCTAAGTCTTGGGTCACATTTAGGGATGAGTGGGCTTCCTCTTGCTTCACATAAGCAGATTGGTGCTAAACTCTCACTCCAGTCCTGTGCTGTGTGAGAGTAAACAGTAACTTTATCCAAAGGAAGGAAGGCCTTATTGTCCCTGAGTGCTTGCTGCTTGGCCAGCCGTGGTGAGTGTAGTGAAGGGTAGACATGCCTTCATTCTGTGTCACACATAATTGCCATTGGCACACTATGCTTCAGGACCTGGCCAGCACAGAAAGGGTTCTTTCAAGAACTACTCCATCAGGTCCAGGTTCCACACACTTGATCACTTGACCAGGGAGCAGGAACCCCTTCCCTCTGAATCAAATGCTGCATCTATTTCCTGATGGGAAGGACAGGAAAAAGCACCAAATCCAATTTTCCCTCTGTTTCTGAGGGAAAGACACAGACCTCCTGCAGAATTTTACTCTCAGGTGTAGCCTGTGGAGATTTCCTTTTATACCAGGCTTCAGGTGTTTCTTACTCCCCAGACGGCCAGCCTGCCAGGAGATAGGAAAGGCACTTAATTATAACTTTAGCCCATTTTCTCCTGTAATGAAGATCTTTGGTCCTTTGGGTCCCTATTTGCATTTTATTGTTCTTTTTCTCCAACTAGGTACTACCTGGGAGCCATTCAGAGCAAGAGACTCAAAAGAATGTAGTCTGTTTAAATGAGAACATTCCAGGATCCATGGGTCTGTGTCAGGTACATACCTCAGGTCCACACATAGGTGTGGAGTCCCAGTCATATCCTGAGCCAATTGACAGCCATCAGTGCCTGGTATCTCAGAGGACAGCAGACCTCTCTGTCCCAGGGGGTTTTGTGCTTAGGCAGCTAGAGTCATTGCAGGGATAGGTACCCTGGCTGACAGAGGTGGCTTCATCCTGCAGAGTAGAAGTTTCATGCAATGTGCACTCTGCTCCAGACCCTGGTCAGCGCACAAATGGACTCTGAAGGGAATACTGCACCCAGGTTGGGTTGTAAGCACTTGACCATCAGCCTGGAGCCCCAAACTGCCACAGCTGAATCGCTGCCACCCCTGTCTACAAATGATGCAAAGTCAGGGCTTTCCCTCTCTTTCTGAAGGAAGAATGCAGACCCTTGGCTGACAGGGCTCCCAGGTGTAGCCTCTAGGGGCTCCCTTCACCAAAGCCCACAGGTCTTGCTTCTTCCTGAGACAGCCAGCTTGCTAGGAGATGGCCCTAGTCACTTCATTTTCCACATCATCCCATCCTCATTCCTAGTGAAGAACTCTGGTCCTCCGTGGATCTATTTTCACCCCTTTGCTCTACTGTCAAGCCAGGTCTTCTCTGGGGTCCCATAGAGGGGACTATCCCATAGAGTCTCTCAGAAGAATATCCTTGGTGATCAGCTGGGGATGCTAGTCCCATCCTTGTGACTCTGCAATAGGTTTGGCCCGAGGCCCCCTGGCAAGTTGGTATCAAAACCATGCAGGCATTCAGAGGCCTAGGGCATTGGAAGAGCCTAGGGTAGAATATTTGCACTTAGGCTGGGCTGGAGGACAGGGAAGGGAGCTGACCTCCTTTCATGGCTGAGAGGACATGAAAGTACAGGGCCCCCTTCCATATTGATTCCATTCCCATTGGAAATATTGAACTTTGGCCCTCCTTATGGACACTCCCTTCTCATGGCTCTATATCTAACTATGTCCCTGTTTAGACTTAGGAGCCATGGAGCTGTCACTCATTTCCCTTGATAAATAAATGGAAGGAATAAATGGAAGAACCATGGAGCCCTCCCTCTAGATTTTGACCAGCTTACTCTTTGGAGAAAACTGCTAGTAATGGGAGATTCCTGTTGAATCTGAGGCAGGGGAAATCCAGAACCACCTCTGCATAACCTTTCCCTGATCCAGCTCCTCCAGCAAAGCTCAGTGGGCACCACTGACACAGGAGGCTGCCTGTTCCCTGGTGTCTAGCATTAGCACTGGAGCCACAGGCATGAAGACCCCCAAGCAAAATCAGCACCTTTATGTGGCTGACATGAGGATAGTGGCCCTTGAAGGTCCCAGGGTAAAACTCTGGGACGACAGGATCCAGGGTTGTGCAAGGGATCTCAGGCTTCTGCCATTCCCCCTTGTCTGTCTATCCCCAGTGGATACTCTTGCCTCATAAGGCATCCTCATGTCAGCCAGCACACTGAGCCCCCATTTCCCAATAGAGACCCTGGGGGTCCAACAAGGACTGGTATTGTGCTGTGACTCTAGACTCAGCGTACGGTGCTGTGCCATGTCCTTCCCTATCCCAAGTCCTCACCACACCAAGTTTCCAAGCCTCTCTTGGCTCTCAAAGATTTCTGGCAAATGTAAAGCATTTCTCTAGTAAATCGGAGCACACTGATGGAGAGCCAAGGCCAATTGACCCTTTATGATTACATGGAACTCTGAACAAACAGAACACTCTACAGGAGAACACTGAAGCCTCTTCTGTAGTTATTGTCTAACCTAATGGCAGTTAGCTCCACATAATTCCAGGTGCCCACAGAGTTGGACTGCAGTCCTCTAGTCCTTTCCTCTGGAGGCTGGGCCGAGGATGGCCCTGAGACCAGCAAAGCCTATGAACATTAGGAAATCCTTGCCCATCTTTGGGTCTTTGAGCATGCAACTAAGAAAATGGTAGCTGATGCCCCATGGCAGAGCTCTCTCTAATAACTTCTTTCTTCTTTCTAACTTGTTACTTCCCCAGTGTCTGCTCTTTCTTGAACACACCATCATTATGTGTGTGCCAGGGCACATGTAGAGATTTGGAGAAGTAAATGTCCCCAAATGGAGAGCAAGTGGGCATGCTTCCTTCCAGAAAAGTAGAGTCTCTCATTTCTAAAGCACCCATGATCAGAGATATTTGAACCATGGCCTAAAAAGGCAGAGCCAAGCCTTCTCCTCTGGACTCTTCTCAGGGATAGATCACAGAAGCCCGTGCATATGGCAGGTGGGCACGAAGGAAGGCAGCCCAGACACTGCTAATGGCGGCACTTGCACTCACTCAGACTTGGATTTACCTTCCAGCTGGAGCAGAGGGGCCGACAGAATCACAGGCATCAGTGCTGGGTGTAGGGCATGGCCACAAGGCAGTTTCTGGGTCAGGTGGCAAGGCATGGACAGCCCTGTGCATTAGGCAGTACCATAACTGCCTCAGCGGCCCAGCAAAGCCACCCTGTGGACATGGTGTGGCAACCATGGCATTGGGCTGTGCAGTGCTGTCCTCCTTCAGCATACTTCACAGTAGCAATGGTAAAAGTTCTGGCTGGCAGGATGAGATTTACAAGAGCCCCAAGGACAGTGGCAGAAGGCAGGGACTGGCAAATAGGGCAGAACCCATGAGGGCAGCACCTGGTCTTTGCCTTCTTACCAGTTCACTTCTCCCATACTTTCACATGAAGGGGATATGCATGCTGTGGTGCATTGAACCAAGCCAGGAATAACCTATAATGAGGATGAACTGAGTCAAGATACTGGCCAGTGTGCAATATGCCTGGAAGAAATGCAGAGGGAGCTACTGAGGCAGGGTGGCCTTGCCTGTTCACATATCATTAAGGTTGCACTGGTTTAAAGTAAATAGATATGGCCCTGAGCATCAGTCACATATTGTAACCACTTCCCATTTTACAGTTATTCTGGTCTTTTCAAGACACTTGAAAGCCTGAGAGGATCTGAGGATCCTGTGGCAAAACAAAACAAACACAAAAATACAGGCCTCCTTGACCAGAAACCCAAGTCCTGAGAGACTCATGCAGAGACGAACCATCATACAGGGAAGACTCTCCTGCTGAAGAGCCAGGGGCCCTTTGTCCAAACATATGCTACAGTCACAGGGAATGGATCAGAATCCCCAGTTGAGGGCCCAGGGTATGACTCTAAGACACTCACATGGAATGGAGCCAGGGAGGGCTCAGAGTGAAAATAGAACAAAGAGGTGACAATGGATAGAGGGAGGGCCAGAGTTCTGCATCAGGGGTAAGAATGACACAATGTGGAGAGTGACATGACTAGCACCGTCTTGCCCAGCTCACTGACTGAAGACTTTGGCAAACAGTGGGCTTTAGCAAATGGTGCCGTCTGTAAATTCCACCCGAAAGCCCTGTCCGCAAGAAGCCTGACCAGGTCCTTTCTTCAGCATCAGAGGGAAAGATTTGGCTCTGGGTGTGTGTCCTGCCCTTGCCATCAGTCTAGAGGGGCAGCAGTGATATAGCTGTAGCTGGGATGTGTTCCTGGCTGATGGGCAAGGATTTGGAGGTGGGATGTAGCACAGTATTCCATCCAAAGGTACTTTCTGTGCTGACCAGATCCTGGAGCATCCTGCCCACACAAAAACCTACTGTTCTTCCAAAGGAAGGGGTCTCCGTTAGTGAGGGGAGGGTGGCCAACTGGCTACCCATGCTTGTGCATACCTTAGCCAGCTAAGCAACACCATGTGCTCTGGGACAGAAGGGCCAGTTTCCTCTGGGATATTAGACCCAGAGGGCCTTCAATTTCTTCAGGAGCCGACTGGGACAATGGTACTATTCATACAGCCATGGCTGTGTAAGGGACAGCCCCATGCTCCTGTAATGTGAACGGAGACCTAGCTAGAAAAGCAGCAATGGCATGGGGATGAGTATGAGCAGTGCCAAATTTCTGCATCTCCAAAGGGAATGGCACCCATCTAGGAAAGAGGTATCTTCCTTAATTAAATCTCGATCCAGACAGAAGGCCAGCTCCCTTCCTCGAACCTCTGGCATGCCTACACACAAGTCTTCTCCACTGGGCACCTGCAGATAACCTAGGCCTGGGGTATCCTCTGCCGGGGTCACTCTGAGAGGAGGCCAGCTCCTACTTCAGGGCTTCCAGCTGGTCCAGGGTTTCATCTGCGTGATGGTTGGTCTAGGCGCGAGAGAAGATGCGAAGTCAGTCTCTCGGAGTCAGCCTCATATTAGGACTGGTCCAGGGCTCCCTAAGTAAGGGCTGAAACATAAAGACAAGACAAGACAAAGACACACAAAAATGTGGAGACAGCCTCTTTTGGAGACTGCTCAAAGTTTATTTTTCTTTCTGGGTTTTTATGTAGTTTTAGAAGCAGTACAGGCATATATTTTGTAATGATTAAAAAATGATTTCAGCCCTCATGATTGTTCCCGTGATTTACAATAGAAATGTTCAGAAACAGTTTCAGTTACACAGTTCACACATAAGTAAAGTATGACAAATGGGTGCATTCAATAGAAATGTTCAAAAACAATTTCAGTCAAAAGATCAAGAACAATTTACATGCAAGCAAGGTACGACGAATGGGCACATTCTAGTAAGTGGTATAGGTTGAAAGAGCAAGCACAAAGGTTTTTGGTTACAGTTGAAAGATTATGTGAAAAACATCCTTATTTTTCTGTAACATACTCTAACTTCTATTTCCTAGTAATTATGTCCCAAGACTCACAGCAATAATCACATTCCTGAGAGTCTGGCATCACCCTAAAACAGATCAATGATACATTCTAAACTCTACTGATTTCTTAAAGATTTTATTTCCATGATTCTCAATATGATTTTATTATTAATAAAGTATAGCAGCATATGTTGGCTTAGTTGGGGAGGAAGCTGTGGAGCACTCCTATTTTTCTATGGCCCATCTTCTTTAGGAGATATTAGGATGAATCGCAAATCAGCACAAGGCCCAGTGACCCTATAGCCAGGTGTCCTGGTGACGCTTACTGCGACTGTGCCTGTCTTAGGTCGCCCCTCCCATGAGGAGTCTTACCCGTCTCTGGCTAACCAGTCCTCCTTCAGAGTCAGACCAGCCATTATGTTCTTGTTGTATTACAACCTGGCATTTGCTTCAAGGCACCCCCATCCACCGATGAGGGCCCTGGTCTAGGGCACTGTCTTATGGGCCTGAGTCTTCTCCTTAGGCAATGTCACCAGGGCCAAAGTCTTCTGGTCTCCAACAATCCTCAAATTCTGAAACCCAATTCCCATGACCCTTGTGGCCAAACCTCTTGAACACTCACCAGGATTGTATCTGACTCCTCACTTAATAAGAAAGGATATGACTCTGAGACATTGACTCTGACAAGATTCCAGGGAGAACCATGTTGCCAAAGAAGAGTAATTATTTACTATTGCTATAATACCCTGCTAAGCAACAAGAGCTATGGGACTCTGGGACATCAGACTCTGAGAGCCCTCTATTGACTCAGGAAATGACTGGAAACTCACCTTCAATCCTTGGAATTTGGTTGTGGACAGAGCAGCCCCATGGTCTTGGTGGGTGACTGTGACCAAGTGAGAACAGCAGCAATGGAATAGGAGGTTGAGTCCAAGTTCTACATTCCAATGGGCATGGGTCAAACTAAAGAAGGAGATATCTCTATTATCCCATCATCTTCTCCTACACAGGAGGCAGGATCCTCCCCTAAACACTGGCTTCAACCACCCTCAAGCATTCTCCCTGGGTATCTTTACACACCCGGGGTGGGGTTGGCCAAAAATTCTAAAATGACCTTGACGAGGACCCAAAGTAAAACCTGTATCACCATCCAAAGGCCACTGCCAAACTCTCAAGATGAAAGAAGAGGATATTACTCTAAGATACTGGCTCTGAATAAACTCCATGCAGCAACTCTTTGGACAAAACAGGCTAAGAGGTGGAAATGGAGACACAGACTTTGAGAGTTCTTCATCACACTTGAGATTTGGAGAATGTTGAGAACAAAGCACCCAGGACAGTCTCCTATCAAGCCGCTTGTATCTGGAAATAGAAATGCCCATGGGCTTAGGCAAAGAGAGCCCTCTGAAAGGGTACACCTGAAAGCACTGTTAGCAAGAAACCTCCGTTCATTCTTTTGGAGCTAGAGGTTTCTGGCTATGTCTGTCCCTCCAACTTTTTGTAGCAGTTGATGGAGGCAGCACGGATTGAGGGAAGAAAACTGTTTCTAAAAATAAGCAAAACGTGTGATGGTGGGAAGGAGAGCCAGAGCTCTTCAGAGATATGATGGGGATTTCTATGGAGAAAAACGTGCCCAGAACCTTCTCCTGGCACATTGGCTATGGGAAGAAGAAGACACACCTGAGGACTTATTCAAAAGAGGCCTCTAGAGTATGCATCTGTCTAGAAAGGAACAAACCTGTCTCCTTCCTTCACAAGGACCTAGAGAGCCCTGGGACTGTGTCTGCTTTTCTTGTTTTCCCAGCACTGAATGGAGTGATCAGTGACAGTGCTGTAGCCTTTGGGTGCCCCCAGGTCTTTCTCTAAAGTGTGGAAAGGGGCACTGGGGCCCTCTTCCTTTAAAGGGCTCTTTCTGTGCTGACCATCTTCTGGAGCCTCCTGCTCCTGTGTGAACTGTCTGCTTTTCAGAAGGAAGGCCCTTCCACCAGGCAGAGAGCAGAGGCAATCTGGCTTTACACCCCCACCCGCCCATTGCTACAGTCAAGCACCAAGCTTAGGGATTGGATGCCTATTCTTCTTTGGGGTAGCAGATGATGTGGGCTGTCACTGATCACAGGACTGAGTGGGTAGCTGATGACCACCCCTTGGCTCCTGCTGAGTGAGTGCCAGACCCACCATTCATAAGGCTGAACAAAGACTGAGTCAGAAAGACAGTAAAGAAAAGGGAATGGCTCCAGCCTGGATCAAGGTGTTTTCAATATTTCCATCCAATGGGAATGTGATCTATGTGGAAGGGACATGTTAAACTTAATTTTCCCTAGGCATGGAGGCCTGGTCCCTCCGAATACATCTGGCCCAACTTCCACACAAATACTTCTTGGTTGGACCCCTTCGAATGGCCTAGGACTCTGGATGTCCATGGAGTCCTAAAACCAGAATGCCAGCGCCCCTCTGGCTCAACCTGTCCCACAAGTCACAAGGGCTGGTCCACATTGCCAGCTGGAAACCAGTGCTATTGACTCTAAGTGACTGAATTTGTGGGGATCACAAGAGAAACAGTGGTGGAAAATAAAGCAATGTCATGAAACTTGACACACCGAGGGCCAGACTTCTTCATGAAGGATGAGATTTGGCTAATGTTTAGAACAGTTTGACCAGCACAATATATTAGCACACTGGCTTGCTCAGGGATCAGAAGAACCCTTGGTTGACTTGGCTAAAAGAGTACCTCAAAGGATGCCCCTTGGAGCCCTGCGAGCAAGAGACCCACATTATCCTTTAAGAAATAGACGGAAGCTTCAGTTTCTGTTTTCCTTCTGTACATCGTGTCGGTAGATAGGGGCATCAGTTATTTTCCCATGAAGAATATGCTTCCATGTGATGATCCATAGGTTTGAATGAGGCTAGGATGTACCATTTATTCAAAAGGCTTTTTGTGTGCTGATCAGTTCACGAAGCATGCTGTACCTGCATAGTCTATCTTTTCCTCCAAATGAAGGTATCTCCATCAATTAGGGACCGGGTCCATGTGGCTACCCATTGCCTCTATACTGTGGCCGGCTATTCACCAAGGGCTCGGGGAGAGGCATGCTAGCTGTCCTCTCAGGTATCTGACTCTGGGAGCTCTGCATTGACTCAAGAAAGGCCTGAAACCTCAACTCCAAACCTTGGACCTTGGTTGGTATGTGACAGCCCCTTGGCCTCAGTGTGTGAACCAAGAACAAGTTAGAAAAGCAGCAATGGGATCGGAATCACTATGAGGTGAGTCATGGTCCTGCATTTCAAATGGGCATTCATCAAATCTAGGAAATAGATATCAGCCTTCCCTTTCTCTTGTCCCACATGGGAGGCGGGATCTGCCGCCAACCGATGGCTTAGCCTACCCACAAGCGTTCTCCCTGAGCACCTTCAAATATCCTAGGGTTTTGGTTGGCCACACATTTCAAGTTGAGAGGGACCCAAGGAAAACCTATATCACCATAACACGGACACTGGCAGACTCCAACCTGTAGGAAGACAGTATATCTCTCAGACACTGGGTTTAAACAGAACCTTTTTTATTTTTTCGAAAAGAGAGCCAAGTTGTGTAAACAGAGATGCAGAGTGCCAATGTTCTTCACTAGAGCTGATATATGGAGAATGTTGAGATTGAAATAACCATCACAATCTCCTATCAACCAGGTTGTGTCAGGAATAAGAAATGCCTGTGGGCTTAGACAAAGGGAGCCCTCTGAAAGACTATACACAAGAGTCTTCTCATCAAGAAGCCTTTGGTCTTTATTCAGGAGCCAGGGATTTATGGCTCTGTCTGTCCCTTCCAGTATTTCTGTCCATTTTTGGAGGCAACTGTAGCAATTGGGATCTGCGGGATCTTGCTCAGGATTCTGGAACAAGGACTACAGTCCTTAATCTCGGAAGGGGCTCTTCCCGGGCTGACTCGCTCCTGGTTCATACTGCCCATGTGCAAACTGTCTGCTTCTCAGATTGAAGGGACCTCAATTAAGCAGCTGAGTGAAACAAGGCTGTTCCTCTTCACCTTCTATACCAGAGCAAGCCAAGCACCACCCACTCAGAGGCCATTGTTCCTTTGGTATGGGAGAACCTGAGCTCTTTCTGAGCACATGACCAGAATGGGAGTGTGTGGCCTACCCCAGGGTGCCAGCTAAGTGAGGGACTGTTCTGTGGTCCTTAAGTGTGAATAAAAATTTATTTCGAAACACAGCCATGGGAAAAAAATGACTAGGAGGTGGAACAAAGCTCAACATTCCAAATGGAAGTGTTTGGAAGCAAGTCTTGGTGCAGGATAGCATCCAAAGGTACTTTCTATGCTGACCAGATCCTGGACCATCCTGCCCACATAAAAACCTGCTGTTCTTAAAAATGAAGGGAACTTCATTAGTGAGGGAAGGGAGGCCCACTGGATACCCATGCTCATGCGTACCCTAGCCTGCTAAGCAACACCGTGTGCTCAGGCAGAGAAGGGCAAGGTTTCATCTGGGATGACAGATCATTATACCTTCAATTTCCTCAGGAACTGACTGAGAAACTGGCACCACTGGGATTAAACAGAAACTTTTTTATTCTTTCAAAAACAGAACCAAGATGTGTAAATAGAGACACAGAGTGCAAACTTTCTTCATTAGTGCTGACATATGGAGAATCTCATGGTGTGGCAAAAATGGCTTTGGCCTGTGCAGTGCTGTCCTCCTTCAACTATACTCAACTGTACTCAACTGTAGCATACTCAACTGTAGCAACAGTGACATTTCTGGCTGGCAGGACTAGGTCCACAACAGCACCAAGGACAGTGGCAGAAGGCAGGGACTGGCAGATAGGGTGGAACCCATTGGGGCAGCACTTGGTGTTTGTCTCCTTAGGAGTTCACTCCTCCCAGCCCATGTTTGGAGGATTCGTGTGCTCTCATATGTGTACCCTCACATGAAAAGGATATGTATGGTGTGATGAGTTGAAGAAAGCCAGGTATCACTTATAAGAAGGATATATTGAATCAAGATGTTGTCCGGTGTGCAATGTGGCTGGAAGAAATGTACAGGGAGGTATTAGAGCTGGATTGCTTTTGTCTCTTCACGTATCATTATGGTTTCACTGGCTTAAAATAAAGAGATCTTGCCCTGTGCATCATTCACATACTGTACTAATTACTCTTTCTACAGTTATTCTTGTCTTTTCAAGGTGCTTGAAACCTGAGAGGCTCTGAGGAAATTCCATGGCAAAACAAAAACAACAACACAGGCCTACTTGGCCAGAAACCTGAGTTCTGCGAGAATCATGCAGAGATGAACATGCATACAGGGAAAAGTATCCTGCTGAAGAGCCAGGGGCCCTTTGGCCCAACATATGCCACAGTCACAACGAATGGACCAGGATCCCCAGTGGATGTCCCAGGATATGATTGTAGGACAAACACATGGAATGGACCCCAGGGAGGGCACCATTCATACAGCCATGGCTCCTGGAACATGAACAGAGACTTATCCAGAAAAGCAGCCTTGGGTTGTGCATGAGTAGAAGCAGTGCCAAAGTTCTGCATCTCCCAGGGCTGGCATCCCTCAACAAAAAAGATATCTTCCTTCATCGACTCTCAATCCAGAAAGGATGCCAGCTCCATTCTTAAGCCTCTGGCTTAGCCTACACACAAGCATTCTCCACTGGACAACTACAGATGCTCTAGGCCTGGTGATGGACTAGTGATGCCCACAAATTCTGAAACCCAACTGCAGGGTGCCTATGGCCAATCCTATTGCACACTCACCAGGATTGCACCAGACCCCAAGCTTCAAAGGAAAGGACATGCCTCGGAAACAAAGGAGCTGAAACAATTCTAGGGAGAATCTGGTATCCAAAGAAGAAAAAGTATTCACTATAGCTATAATAGCCTCCAGAGCAACAAGAGCTCAGGGATATGTGAATCAATTGTCCTCTAGAACATCAGACACTTAGAGCCCTCCATTAGTCAGGAAATGACT
The DNA here is from genome assembly GCA_030068075.1 of Paguma larvata. Classification (NCBI taxonomy): domain Eukaryota; kingdom Metazoa; phylum Chordata; class Mammalia; order Carnivora; family Viverridae; genus Paguma; species Paguma larvata. Next base: position 104,408,712 of record CM057828.1, read on the forward strand.
GGAAACTCATTTACAATCCTTGTCACTCAGTTGTGTATGGGAGAGTCACATGGTCTCATTGTGTGATGTGAGACCAAATTAGAAACTCAGCAATGGAGAGGAATAGACTACAAGATGAGTCAAAACTATCCATTCAAATGGGCACGGGGAAAATCAAGGAAGGAGACCTCTACTTTCCCTTCCTTTTGTCCCACACAGGAAACAAGCTCCACCACTAACCTCTGGCTTAGCCTACCCACAAGCAGTCTCCCTGGGTGCCTATACATATCTTAGGTTTGGGGAGGCTCACATCATTCTGAAACCAAATTGAGAAGGGCCCAATGCAATATCTCTGTTACCATCACATGGACACAACGAAAAGAGAGGCTATTACTCTATGACTCTGTCTTGGAATAGTCTTCATGCAAACCTCTTTCATCAAAAGGACTAATGGGTGGCAGTGGAGACACATTATGCCAGAGCTGTTCATTAAACATGATATTTGGAGAAGATTGAGAATGAAGCACCCAGTGCAATCTCCTATCAACTGGGTTGTATCTGGAAGAAGAAAGGCCTGTGGGCTCAGCCATGGGATCCCCCTGAACAACTATACCTGAGAGTCCTGTCAGCAAGAAGCCTGCATTCCTTCTTTGGGAACCAGTGGTTTCTGCATTGTTCTATCTCTGCCGCACTTACCATCAGTTGAGGGAGGCAGCAGTGCTAGAGCTGTAGCTATTGGGTTCTGAGAACTCTTGCTCAGGAATCTGCAATGAGGAACTGCTTCCTTAATTCCTTCCAAAGGCTCTTCCAGGGTTGACCCTTCCCAGTTCATTTTGCCCATGTGTTAACTGTCTGCTTTACAGTAAGAGGACAAGTCAGTCATCAGATCAGTGAGGCAAGCTGGCTCCCTTCACCCTGCATAGCACAGCAGGCCAAGCTCCAAGCACCTAGGGACTGAAGGCCTTCTTTTCTTTGGTAGAGCAGAGCCTGATAGCTCTCAATGAGCACAGGAGCACAGTGAGAGTTTGCAGCCTAGCCAGGGGTGCCAGCTGAGTGCGTGATGGCTCCATGGCTAGGATGGGAGAAAAAAATAAATAAATGGTCAGAAATACAGCAAGGGGAAGTAAAAGGGAGCCAGATGGGCCAAATCTCGATATTTCCAGTGGGAATGAGGATTCACTTGGAAAGAAGGTCCCTGCTTCATTTGCCCTTTGCTCAGAAGGAAGCCAGCTCCCTGCCCAAACCTCTGACCCAGGCTATGCATCCAACATTCTTTGCTGGTCCCCTTCAAGGGCCTGGGCATATGAATGGCCACATACTTTTGAAATGCAGTGAATTAATGAAGACGGAGCCCTGTGGCAAAACCTGTCCCCCAGTCAAAAAGACTGGACCAGACTTCCAGGTGGAAGGCAGAGGATAGGATTCTTGAGACCCTTACTCTGAAGTAACCATTGTGACATGAACCCTGCTTCTGCCAAAAAGTAAAGATGTGTCAAATTGGATCAGGAGGGCAGAAGTTCTGCAGACTTGGGATGAAGAAAAGTATGGTAAAGGAGGTGCCCAACACCAGCTGCTGGCAAACTGGCCTGAAGCAGAAACACCAGATGGTTTAGGCAACGGCGCCCTCTAGCTTCTCCTTCTGGGAGCCCTCAGCAACAGGCCTGTCTTCTTCCTCAGAAGACCTTGAGAGCCGTGGACTCGGTCTGCTTTTCTGGCTTTTCCCATAATGAAATGGAGTAGGCAGTGAAAGTGCTGTAGCTGGGATCTTCCACCCGCTGTGTCTCCAAATTGTGGAGAGGGTCCTTGGTGCCCTCTTAGTGTCTAGGGCTTTTCTGTGCTGACCGGCTTCTGAAACCTACTGCTCCAGTGTGAACTGTCTGCTTTTCAGAAGGAACAGCCAAGCTCAAGCTCAGGAATAGGAGGGCTAGTCTCCTTTGGGATACCCGATGCCCATGGCTGTTTCTGAGCAGGAGACCCAGCTCCCACTGGATGCCCATCCCTGGAAGTCTGCTCAGTGATTACCAGCTCCATGGCTCCTAAGGGTGAATGAACAGGCAGTGAGAAGCACAGGTATGACTTCAGTCAGGATGAAAGGGCATTCAATATTTCCATCCAATGGGAATGCATTCCATGTACAATGGAAATGTTCATCTTCACTTACCCTTGGCCCAGCAAGGAAGCCAGATCCCCACTTGTACATCTGTCCCCCCAAACAGCTCTCCACTGGACCCCTTCTGATGTCCTAGGGCTCTGGATGTCCATGTAGTCCTGAAAACAAAAGGCCTGGGCTCATTTCTCTCCACTTTTCCCACAGTGTAAGGGCTGGTCCCCATTGGGCATCTGCAAGCCGGAGACAGCTCTCTGAAAGACTGAATTTGTATGGACCCCAAGATGAACCTTGATCGATAATAAAACTGTGTCATGAAACTGGATCCACCGAGGGCCAGAATCTTAATGATGAGATGAACATGACTAGCATGTCGTATTCATAAGTAGACTGGCTCAGGAATCCCGGGGACCTTTTGTGGGGTTTCACTACAGGAGTGCTTCAAAGGATGCTCTTTGGAGCCCCGTGAGCAAGAGGCCCACATTCTTCCTTAATAAATAGAGGGGAACATTGGCTTCTGGTGTGCTTCTACCCATCATATTCTTCGAGAGGGGCAGCAGAGGTACTGAGATATGAAGAAGATGCTTCCATATGATGGTCAAGACGTGGAAACGAGGACTCGGAGCAGCATATATTCAAAAGGGTTTTTGTGTGCTGATCAGGTCATGGAGCATGCTGCACATGCACAGACTCTCTATTCTTCCAAATGAGGGTAGCTCCAGCCATTAGGGGCAGGGTCCATGTGACTACCCATTCTCATAACACTGTGGCCTACCCAGCACCAAGGGCTCAGGGACAGGGGAGTCAGCTGTCCTCTGGGATATCAGACTCTGCGAGCCCTGCATTGACTCAGGAAAGACTTGGAACTCTCCTCCACTCCAGGGATGTTGGTTGGTTTAGGGGACAGACACAGGGTCTTGTTGTGAACTGAGACTAAGTTAGGAGAGCAGCAATGGTAGAGGAATGATGATAAGGTGAGTCAAGCCGTGCATTCAAATTGGCATGGGGAATACCAAGGAAGGAAACCACGACTCTCCCTTCCCATTGTCCCACACAGGAGGTGGGATCCACCTCAAACCTCTGGCTTAGCCTACCCACAAGCATTCTCCCTGGCTGCCTGCCCACACCTGGGTTTGGGGAGGGCCACATCATACTGAAACCAAATTCAGAGGGGACAAATGCAACACCTCTATCACCATCACAGAAACACCACCATAGCCCTAGGCTGAGACCCTTCTCGGGATAATTTCCATGCAAACTGTCTTTCATCAAAAGGGCTCAGGGGTGGCAATGCAGACACAGACACTGCCCGAGTTCTTCCTCACACATGACTTGGAGAAAGTTGAGAATGAAGTATCCAGTGCACTCTCCTATCCACCAGCTTGTATTGAGAATAAGAAAGGCCTGTGGGCTAAGGCCAGAAGAGCACTCTGAAGAATTCTACGTGAGAGCTCTGTCAGCAGAAAGCTGCCTTCTGTCTTGAGGAGGCAGGACTTCTGGCTTAGTCTCTCCCTGCCACTTTTCCCACAAGTTCAGGAAGCCAGGAGTGCTGGAGCTGGAGCTACTGGGTTTGGAGGGCTCTTGCTCAGGAATCTGCAAAAATTGGTTCCTTAGTTCCTGGCAAGGGCACTTCCAATGCTGACCTTCTCCTTAATCATACTGCCCATGTGCACACTGGGTGCATCCCAGAATGAAGGCAACTCAATCATCCAGGTCATGGAGCCAAACTGGGTCCCCTTCATGCTCCATAGCAGAGTAGGCCAAGCACCAGGCACATAGGGACATCTTGCCTGTGTCATTTTTCCTTTGGTAGAGCAGAGCCTGATAGCACTCACAGAGCACAGGAGCAAAGGGGGAGTTTGCAGCCTACCCAGCGGTGCCAGTTGTGTGAGTGATGGCTCCATGGCTCCTAAGAGAGACAAAAATAAATGGTCAGAAATACCCCAAGGGGAAAGAAATGGACACCAGCTGGGCCAAAGCTCGACATTTCCAGTGGGAATGGGATCACACTTGGAAAGAAGATGCCTGGTTTCATTTGCCCTCGGCCCAGAAGGAGACCCAATCTCTAGCACAACCTATGCACCAAACAACCTCTGCTGGTCCCCTTAAAATGCCCTAGGCTTCTGAATGGCCACATACTCAAAAGAAGATGGAGCGCTGTGGCAAACCTCTCCCAGATCACAAAGACTGGTGAAGACTTCCAGGTGTAAGGCAGACGATAGATTTCTTGAGACACTGACTGAGATGGATGGTGGGAAGAACCTTGTTTCTGCAAGAGAGTACAGATGTGTCAAGTTGGATAAGGAGGGCTGGAGATCTCCAGATATTGGATGAAGAACAATATATAGAAGGGATGCCAAGCACCAGCTGCTGGCAATCTGGCCATAGAAGGTGGCACTTTCCTCATAGTTGCCTGCAAGCGATTTCAAACACTACTAACAGTGAAACAAGATATTAGATGAATGAAGCATTCTCCACAGTGTTGAGTATGTGGCACTTCATCCAATTTCTGCACATGGGTTTTCAAACACTACCAATTCAGTGAAACAAGATGTTAGTTGAAGGATGCATTCCCCACAATGCTGTTTGACAGAGTTCAGTATATGGAACTTCCCTCAGAATTCCCTACATCGGTTTTCAAACAATACTACCTTAATGAAACAAGTATTAGTTGAAGGATATACTCCCCACAGTGTTGTTTGACAAAGTTGAGTATAGGTCACATCCCTCCTAGTTTTGGATGAGTTTTCAAACAGTACTAACTTAGTGAAACTAGAGTTTAGATGAATGATGCATTCCCCACAGTGTTGTTAGACAGAACTGAGTATATGGCACTTCTCTCCTAGTTCCCTTCATGGGTTTTAAACACTACTGAATTAGTTAAACTAGAAATTAGTTGGATGATGCGTTCCCTACAGTGCTCTTTCAGAGTTGAGTATATGACACTACTCATCTAGTTCCCCTCATGATTTTTCAAGCACTACCAACTTAGTGAAACAAGATATTAGTTGAATGATGCATTCCCCAAACTCTTGTTTAACAGAGTTGAGTATATGGCTCTTTCCTCATAGTTCCCCTCATGTGTTTTTGAACACCTTGATTTAGTGAATCAAGAGGTTAGTTGAATGAGGTATTCCCCTCAGTGCTGTTTAACAGAGTTGAATATAAGGCATGTCCTTCCGAAATCCCCGCATGGATTATCAAACACTTCTAACTTAGAGAAACAAGATGTAAGGGAATGATGCATTCCCCACCGTGTTGCATGACACAGTTTTATATATGGCACTTCCCTTCTAGTTCCCCTCATGGATTTTTAAACACTACCAACTTAGTGAAACAAGATGTTATTTGAATGATGCAGTCTCCACAGTGTTCATTAACAGAGTTGAGTATATGGCACTTCCCTTATCCTTGATTGGGATTACCTAGTGACACATTACTTGTGTCACAAGACATTAGTTGAATGATGCATCCCTCGCAGTATTGTTTCACACAGTTGGGTATGTGGCACTTCCCTCCTAGTTCCTAACAAGGGTTTTCAAAGACTACCAACTAGGTGAAACAAGATGCTAGTTGAAGCATGCATTCCCCACAGTGTGGTTTGATCAGTTGGCGATATGGCACTTCCCTCAGAGTTCCACGCATGGGTTTTCAAACACTACCAACTTAGTGAAACAAGATTTCAGTTGAACGATGTATTCCCACCATGGTGTTTGACACAATTGAGTATACTGCACACATTTTCCCTGCACGTGTTTTTTTTTTAATTTTTTTTAACATTTATTTATTTTTGAGACATAGAGACAGAGCGTGAGGAGGACAATGGCAGAGAGAGAGGGAGTCGCAGAGTCCGAAGCAGGCTCCAGGCTCTGAGCTGTCAGCATAGAGCCCGACGTGGGGCTCGAACTCACAGACCGCGAGATCATGACCTGAGCCAAAGTCAGCCGCTTAACCGACTGAGCCACCCAGGCGCCTCTCCCAGCATGTGTTTTAAAACACTACCAACTCACTGGAACAGGATGTCGTTTCAATGATGCGCTCCCCACGGTGTTTTTGACACAATTGAGTATAAGGCACTTCCCTCCTAGTTCCCTATATAGGGTTTCATACACTACCAATTAGTTAAACTAGAAATTAGTTGGATGATGCATTTCCTACAGAGTTTTTTCACATAGAGGTGTATGTGACACTTTCCTCCTAGGTCCCCGCATTGGTTTTCAAACACTACCAACTTAGTGAAACAAGATGTTAGTTAAATGATGCATTCCCAAACTGTTGTTGGATAGATTGAGCATATGGCACTTCCTTCTGAGTTGCCTGCATGGATTTTCAAACACTTCAAACTTAGTGAAACAAGATAGTAGTTGAATGTTGGATTCCCCATAGTGTTCTATGACACAGTTGAATACATGGCACTTCTCTCAGTGTTCCTCACATAGGATTTGAAAAACTTGTTACTTAGTAACTCATGACGTTCCTCAAATGATGTGTTGCCCACAGTGATATATGACAGGGTTGAGTATATGGCGCTTATCTCCTACTTCCGTGCATAGAATTTCACACACTACTAACTTAGTAAAGAGAGATGTTAATTCAAGGATTTCTTTCCCACAGTGTTGATTCACAGAGTGGAGTATATGGCACTTCCCTCCTAGTTCGCAATGGATTTTCAAAAAGTACCAACTTGGTGAAACAAGATGTTAGTTGAAGGATGCATTGCCCCAGTGTTGTTTCACAGGATTGAGTATGTGGCCCTTTCTCCTCGTACCCACATGGAGTTTGAAACACTACCAACTTAGTGAAACAAGATGTCAGTTTAACGATACATTCCCCACAGGGTCATTTCACAGTGTGGAGTATATGGCACTTCCCTCCCAGTCCCTCACATGTGTTTTGAAACATGACAAACTTAGTGAAGCAAGATATTAGTTTAATGATGTATTCCTCACAAATATTGTTTGACAGAGCTGAGGATATGGCATTTCCATTCTTGTTTCACACTTTGGTTTTCAAACACTCCCCACTTTGAAAAGCAAGGTGTTAGTTGAATGATGCATTCCCCACAGTGTTGTATCACAGAATTGTATATATGGCACTTTTATCCTAGTTTTGCATATTGGTTTCACACTACCAACTTGGTGAGACAAGATGTCAAGGCAAGGGTGCATTCCCCCAGAGTGTTTTTTGACAGAGTTGAGTATGAAGCATTTCCCTCTTAGTTCCCCACATGGGGTTTCCAACACTAATGACTTGAAGAAATAAGATCTTTTTTGGATTATTCATTCCCCACGGTGTTGTTTCACAGAAAGGAGTATGTGGCACTTTCCTTATAACTCTTCCTTGGGTTTTCAAACACTACCAACATAGTGAAACAAGATGGTAGTTACTCGATGTATTCACCAGTGTTATTTCACCTAGTTGAGTATATTACGCTTTCCTCCTCGTTTCCCGCATGGATTTTCAAATACTACTAACTTAGTGAAACAAGATGTTAGTTGAAGAATGCATTCCGTACAGTGTTGTTTCTCATTTTGGGGTATGTGGAATTTTCTTCCTAGTCTCCCTTGGGTTTATAAACACTACCAAATTGGAAATATAAGATGTTAGATGAATGATGCATTCCCCACAGTGTTGTTAGACAGATAGGTGTACGAAGCACTTTCTTCCTAGCTCCCCACATGGGTTTTCAAACACTACCAACTTAGTGAAATAAGATTTTATTTAAATGATGCATTCCACACAGCGTTGTTTGATAAAGTTGAGTATATGGTCCTTTCCCTCTCAGTGCCTCTCCAGAGGTTTGACATAGTGCCATCTTAGTGAAACAAGTTGTCAGTTGAATGAGACATTCGTCACACTATTGTTTCACAGAGTTGAGTGTATGGCACTTCACTCCTAGTTTTCACACATACCTATGAAACACTACTAACGTCTTGAAAAAAGATGTTAGGTGAAGGATGCATTTCCCACGGTGTTCTTTCACAGAGTGGGATATGTGGCACTTCCATCCTAGTTCCCTGCTTGGTTTCTCAAACACTCTCATATTAAAAAATAAGATGTTAGTTGAATGATACATTCCCCACAGTGTTGTATCACAGAGAGGTGTATGTGACACTTTTCTCCTAGCTTCCCGCATGGGTTTACAAACACTACCAACTTAGTGAAACAAGATGTTAGTTCAACGATGCATTCCCCATAGTGTTATTTCACAGAGCTGAATATATGACACATCCCACATAGTTCCGCAAATGCGTTTTTAAACAGTAGCAACTGAATGAATCAAGACTTTAGTTGAATGATGCATTCCCCACAGCATTGTTTGAAAGAGTTAAGTATATGGCACTTCCCTCATAATTATGCACATAGGTTTTTCAAACACTACTGACTTAGTGAAACTGGGGATTAGTTGAATGATTCATTCCTTACAGTGTGGTTTCACAGAGTTGAGTATATGGCACTTCCCTCTGAGTTCCACGTGTGGGATTTCACACACTAGTAACTTAGTGAATCAAGATGTTAGTTGAATGCTGCATTCCCTGAAGTGTTGTTGGACAGAGTTGAGGACATGGCACTTCCCTCAGAGTTGCTCGGATAGGATTTCAAAAACTAGTAACACATGATGTTTCTCGAATGATGCATTCCCCACAGTGATGTATGACAGTGTTGATTATATGGCACTTGCTTCCCAGTTCCGCACTTGGGATTTCACACACTAATAATGTCATAAATAAATATGTTAGTTGAATGATGCTTTCCCCACAGTGTTTTTGACACAGCTGAGTATATATTACTTCCCTCCTAGTTTCATGCATAGGTTTTCAAAAACACCCAAATTAGTGAAATAAGATTTTAATTGAATCATGCATTCCCCACAGTGTTCTTTCACAGAGTTGAGTATGAAGCACCTCTCTCCTAGTTCCCCTATGGAAAACCCCCCATCGTTTTTTGCTGGGGTCCAGCTCCGGCTGAGTCCAGGGGTCCCCAAAGGATGGATGGTTAGGCGAAAGGAATGAGAGAGGCACGAGATGTGGTCTGATCACCAAGCAGGCATCTCTGGCTAGTCTGGCATCTCTCTCTCTCTCATCTGCCCTGCTGGTCTCAGGGTCTTTATTTAAAAGTAGTGAGTTACAATATAGCAATGAGTGACATCCCATCAGTAAGCATAGTTTGAACAATAATGTGTTTTTTTTTTTTTTGTTATAATAGTTTATTTTCAAATTGGTTTACATATAACACCCAGTGTTCATCCCAACATGTGCCCTTTTTAATGCCCATCACCCCCTCTCCCCCCTCCCTCATCCCCCTTACCCTCAGTTTTTTCTTAGTCTTTGAGAGTCTCTTATGTTTTATCTCCCTCCCTCTCTGTGTCTTTTTTTTCTTTCCCCTCTTCCCCTCCCCCTGGTTTTTGCTTAGTTTCACAAAGTCCACCTATTCGTGGAAACATATGGTATCTGTCTTTTTCTGACTGACTTATTTCACTTAACATAATACCCTCCAGTTCCATCCATCTTGCTACACATGGCCAGATTTCATTTTTTCTCATTGCCACGTAGTAGTCCATTGTATATAAGTACCATAACTTCTTTATCCATTCGTCAGTTGATGGGCACTTGGTCTCTTTCCATGATTTGGCTATTGTCGAAAGTGCTGCTATGAACATTGGGGTACACGTGCTCCTATGCATCAGCATTCCTGTGTCTCTTGGGTAGATTCCTAGCAGGGCTATTGCTGGGTCATAGGGTAGCTCTATTTTCATTTTTTTGAGGAACCTCCACACCGTTTTCCAGAGTGGCTGCACCAGTTTGCATTCCCACCAACAGTGTAGGAGGGTGCCTACTTCTCCACATCCTCGCCAGCATCTATAGTTTCCTGATTTGTTCATTTTAGCCACTCTGACTGGTGTGAGGTGGTATCTCAGTGTAGTTTTGATTTGTATTTCCCTGATGCTGAGTGACATTGAGCATCGTTTCATGTGTCTGTTGGCCATCTGAATGTCCCCTTTGGAGAAGTGTCTATTCATATCTTCCGCCCATTTCTTCACTGGGTTGTTTGTTTTTCGGGTTTGGAGTTTGGTGAGTTCTTTATAAATTTTAGATATTAGTCCTTTATCCGATATGTCATTTGCGATGATCTTTTCCCATTCCGTTGGTTGCCTATTCGTTTTGTTGGTTGTTTCTTTTGCCGTGCAGAAGCTTTTTATCTTGATGAGGTCCCAATAGTTCATCTTTGCTTTTAATTCTCTTGCCTTTGGAGACGTGTCGAGTAAGAAATTGGTGCGTCTTAGGTCAAAGAGGCTTTTTCCTGTTTTCTCCTCTAGGATTTTGACGGTTTCCTGCCTCACATTCAGATCTTTTATCCATTTAGAATTTATTTTTGTGAGTGGTGTAAGAAAGTGGTCTAGTTTCATTCTTTTGCATGTTGCTGTCCAATTCTCCCAGCACCATTTGTTAAAAAGGCTGTCTTTTTTCCATTGGATACATTTTCCCGCTTTGTCAAAGATTAGTTGGCCATATACTTGCGGGTCCATTTCTGAGTTTTCTATTCTATTCCATTGGTCTATGCGTCTGTTTTTGTGCCAATACCATACAGTCTTGATGACCACCGCTTTGTAGTAGAGGTTAAAGTCTGGGATTGTGATGCCTCCCGCCTTGGTTTTATTCTTCAGTATTATTTTGGCTATTCGAGGTCTTTTGTGGTTCCATACAAATTTTAGGATTGTTTGCTCTAGCTTTGAGAAGAATGCTGGTGCAATTTTGATTGGGATTGCATTGAATGTGTAGATTGCTTTGGGTAGTATTGCCATTTTGACGATATTTATTCTTCCAATCCATGAGCATGGGATGTTTTTCCATTTCCTTGTGTCTTCCTCAATTTCCTTCATAAGTTTTTTATAGTTTTCAGTGTAGAGGTCTTTCACATCTTTGGTTAGGTTTATTCCTAAGTATTTTATGGTTTTTGGTGCAATTGTGAAAGGGATTAGCTTCTTTATTTCTCTTTCTGCTGCTTCATTGTTGGTGTATAGAAATGCCACCGATTTCTGTACATTGATTTTGTATCCTGCAACTTTGCTGAAATCATGAATCAGTTCTAGTAGGCTTTTGGTGGATTCTGTCGGGTTTTCCATGTAAAGTATCATGTCATCTGCAAAAAGTGAAAGTTTGACTTCCTCCTTGCCAATCTTGATGCCTTTTATTTTGTTTTGTTGTCTGATTGCTGATGCTAAGACTTCCAGCACTATGTTAAATAGCAGTGGCGAGAGTGGACATCCCTGTCGTGTTCCTGATCTCAGGGGGAAGGCTTTCAATTTTTCCCCATTGAGGATGATATTAGCTGTGGGTTTTTCATATATGGCTTTTATGATGTTTAAGTATGTTCTTTCTATCCCGACTTTCTCGAGAGTTTTTATTAAGAAAGGATGCTGTATTTTGTCAAATGCTTTTTCTGCATCTATTGACAGGATCATATGGTTCTTATCTTTTCTTTTGTTGATGTGATGTATCACGTTGATTGATTTGCGAATATTGAACCAGCCCTGCAACCCAGGGATGAATCCTACTTGATCATGGTGGATAATTCTCTTTATATGCTGTTGGATTCGATTTGCTAGTATCTTGTTGAGAATTTTTGCATCCATATTCATCAGGGATATTGGCCTGTAATTTTCTTTCTTTGCTGGGTCTCTATCTGGTTTGGGAATCAAAGTGATGCTGGCTTCATAGAATGAGTCCGGGAGTTTTCCTTCCGTTTCAATTTTTTGGAACAGCTTGAGGAGGATAGGAATTAACTCTGTTTTAAATGTCTGGTAAAATTCCGCAGGAAAGCCATCTGGTCCAGGGCTTTTATTTGCTGGGAGGTTTTTAATAACGGATTCTATTTCTTCACTAGTTATGGGTCTGTTCAAATTTTCTATTTCTTCCCGTTTGAGTTTTGGTAGCGTGTGGCTATTTAGGAAGCTGTCCATTTCTTCCAGATTGCCAAGTTTGTTGGCATATAATTTTTCATAGTATTCTCTGATGATTGCTTGTATCTCTGAGGGATTGGTTGTAATTTCTCCCTTTTCATTCACGATTTTATTTATTTGAGTTCTCTCTCTTTTCTTTTTGAGAAGCCTGGCTAGAGGTTTGTCTATTTTGTTTATTTTTTCAAAGAACCAGCTTTTGGTTTCATTGATCTGTTCCACTACCTTTTCTGTCTCCATATGGTTAATTTGAGCTCTGATCTTTGTTATTTCTCTCTTTCTGCTGGGCTTGGGTTGTTTTAGTTGATCTGCTTCTAGTTCCTTTAGGCGTGCTGTTAGAATTTGTGTTATTGATTTTTCTTGTTTCTTGAGATGGGCCTGGATTGCAATATATTTCCCTCTCAGGACTGCCTTTGCTGCATCCCAGAGCGTTTGGATTGTTGTATTTTCATTTTCATTTGTTTCCATGTATTTTTTAATTTCTTCTCTGATGGCTTGGTTGACCCAGTCATCTTTTAGTAGGTTATTTCTTAGCCGCCATGTTCTTGGATATTTTCCAGGCTTTCTCCTGTGGTTGATTTCAAGTTTCAAAGCATTGTGGTCTGACACTGTACACGGTATGATCTCAATTCTTTTATATTTATTCAGAGCTTCCCTGTGCCCCAGAATGTGGTCTATCTTGGAAAATGTACCGTGTGCAGATGAGAAGAATGTAAATTCCTTTGCTTCTGGATGAAGGACCCTAAAGATGTCTGTGAGGCCCATCTGTCCTAATGTGTCATTCAGGGCTATTGTTTCTGCGGAGATTTTCTGTTTTGTTGATCTATCCAATGCTGAGAGTGGAGTGTTGAGATCCCCTACTATTAGGACATTTTTATCGATGAGGTTGCTAATGTTTGTAACTAGTTGTTTTACAAATTTGGGTGCCCCTGAATTCGGTGCGTAGATATTTACAATTGTTAGCTCTTCCTGCTGGATGGTCCCTGAGACTATTATATAATGTCCTTCCTCATCTCTTATTACATCGTTCATTTTAAAGTCTAATTTGTCTGATATAAGTGTGGCTACTCCGGCTTTCTTCTGACTTCCAGTAGCTTGGTAGATAGTTCTCCATCCCCTCACTTTCAATCTGAAGGTGTCTTCAGGTTTAAGATGAGTTTCTTGAAGACAGCAAATAGATGGGTCTTGTTTTTTAATCCATTCTGTTATCCTGTGTCTTTTGATTGGCGCATTTAGTCCATTTACATTCAGTGTTAATATTGAAAAATATGGGCTTACAGTCACTGTATTATCTGTAAGTTTCATGTTTGTAAGGCTGTGTCTGGTAGTTTGTATTCTTTGCCTCCTTGTTTTCATAGAATGCCCCTCAGGATCTCTTGCAGTGCTGGCTTATTTGTGATAAATTCTTTCAGTTTTTGTTTGTTGGGAAAAACCTTGATCTCTCCTTCTATTCTGAATGACAGGCTAGCCGGATACAGAATTCTTGGTTGCATGTCCTTCTTGCTCATCACATTGAAGATGTCCTGCCATTCCTTTCTGGCTTGCCAAGTTTCCGTAGATAAGTCTGCTACTACCCTTATAGGTCTCCCTTTGTATGTTAGGGTTCTTTTGTCCCTAGCTGCTTTCAGGATTCTCTCCCTATCTTTGTATTTTTCCAGCTTCACTATGATGTGCCGTGCAGAAGGTCTATTCAAGTTACGTCTGAGGGGAGTTCTCTGTGCCTCTTGGATTTCCATGCCCGTTTCCTTTCTCATGTTGAGGAAGTTCTCAGCAATGATTTGTTCCAGAACCCCTTCGACTCCTTTCTCTCTCTCTTCTTCCTCTGGAACTCCTATGATACGGATATTGTTTCTTTTGACTGCATCGCTCAGCTCTCGAATTCTCCTTTCCTGTTCCTGGATCAGCTTCTCTCTCTTTCTATCTGCTTCCTCTTTTTCAATGATTTTGTCTTCTAATGCACTAACTCTTTCCTCTACCTCTTCAATCCGTGCTGTGGTTGCTTCCAGTTTCCCCTGTATTTCTTCCAATGTCTTCTTTAATTCTTCCTGACCGTTTTTAAGGTCTTTGAACTTTGCCTCGTAGGACCCCTTGCATTCATCTAAGCTTTTTTCAAGGCCAGCAATTAGTTTTATGATTAACATTCTATATTCAAGTTCTGTTATGTTGCTTATATCTCTTTTCATTAATTCTTGAGCTGTCACTGCTTCTTGTAGACTCTTTTGAGGAGAATTCTTCCGTCTCGTCATTTTGGCTGGATGTGTTATGGGTTGTTTCTTGAAGTTGCCCTGGAAAGGAAAACTGACAGACACACAGAACACAGAAATACTCAAACGTACCGACAAATGGTCCAGACAAGCAGTTCACAACAGAAAAAAATAACAAGTGACTCTCTGAGGGCAATGTCCTGAAGTAACAGCTACACGTTAAGGACAGGGTATGTAGTGTGCTGGTGGCAGAGCATATATAGACAGAATAATGACTGGTGCAGGGAGAAGAAGGAAATGGACTTTGCCCAGGTAGAGCGACTAAAGGGTTTAATCCAGACTGATAGAAATCAGAATAAGGACAGGTGCGAGGGAAAAGGAATAAAGATCGATGTCGTCTAGATGAACTTATACGGCCTGGTTATTCCAGAAAAAGGGCTAGGGAAGTAAAGAAGAGGTTGTAGGACATGTCCTCAAAGAGTGGGTTAAAAAACAAAACAAAAACAAAAAACAAAAAACAAAAGACAAAACAAAAAAAAACCCAAACAAAACAAACAAACAAACAAAAAACAAAAAAACAAAAAACAAAAAGAACGAAAAAAATGATTAAGCCAGTCAGTACCCTGGATGACCAGCTCAGGGATGGGGATCGGTAGGAATGAGAAAGGGAGGGATAAATTTAAAAAGAAGAAATGACTGGCGTTACTCCAGGCAGCAATCTCCACTTGGATCAGTCGCTCCTGCTGATAGTTTGGGAGGGGCGTGGTTTAGTGTAGGCGGGTCCGGCCTCCACTGCTGCAGGGATGGCTTCTGGGGTGACTTCCTGGCTTGTGAGACAACAATGGCGTCTCTCCAGACCCCCGCCCCCAGTCCTGGAGGCTTTATTCGCTCCTTTATTTCTGTTCTCTCTCCACCGCCCACGCCAGCCTAGTGTGGTTTACTGGAGCCGCGCCTGGGGCTGCCTGGGTGCCTGCTGCCTATCCCGGCAGCGTGCGTGCCCGGAGGCGCTGGGCGAGGGTGGCGCGGTGGCGCGGCCCTCTGCTACCCCCCGATTTGGCTATAACTGTGCGGGGGTTAGAGGTGCTCCGCAGGAGCCGCCGCCTGAGTCCCCCCTGCCTGTCCCGGCAGCGCGCGCGCCCCGGAGGCGCTGGGCGAGGGTGGCGCGGTGGTGCGGCCGTCTGCCACCCCCCCGATTTCGTTATAATTGTGCCGGGGTTAGAGGTGCTCCGCAGGCGGCGCCGCCTGCGTCCCCGCTGCCAGTCCCTCCCGCGCGCGTCCCAGTGGCTCAGGACGAGGTTGGTGCGGTCCCAGCAGCGCGCGGGGATTGCTGCTGTTTGCCACTGAACTTCTCTTCAAAAGCCCTGCATTTAGGGCCTGGATGGTAGTGGTCTCACCCGCTCTGGCCCTCTCGTTCAGATGTTGTTCGGTCGGCACTTTCCCAGCTATCTCCGAAGACGCTCACCCTCCCCTCAGCTCAACTTCCCGAGTTCGAGTTCGTTTTATCCGACCCAGATTAAACTCACAGTTCAGTTGGGCCGTGTCTGTGTTCGCCTTAGTTTCTTGTCAGCTCTAGCACCTTTTCCCCCCGATTTTTGGAGTTGAGAGAGAGACAATGGTTTCAGTCGTCCCCCTTTAAAGGGCAAGCGAAATACTGGAGCCCCCTACTCCTCCGCCATGTTGCCTCCTTTCTCAACAATAATGTGTTTTAATCAGCAATGCGACGATTTCCTCAATCTTGCAAGTTTTTCTCAAGCTAATTAGCATATAAATTTAAGGCAGGTGGATAGAACAGGATGATACCTAGGCCTGTCTATGTTGATTATCTATAAACAGGCCAGGAGTCATACTGCCTATTCTTCCAACTACAATGGGGGAGGTGCAACCCATATGGTAAGGACAGAATTCCCAGTGCTTGTCCTTTTCTTGTGAATGAGTGAACTTACATAATAGGAGCCCACCAATTACACAAATCACACCAGTATTCAGTCAGCTTATAACTACTATCAATTTTTGCAACCCATCCCCAAGATGCAACTTTAAAGTTACTTCTGGCTAGGCTACTCTCATTAGGATGTAATCCATCAAAGCATCCTGCTCCAGGTCCTTCCCTTTTATCTAAATGCCATAAAACAAAAGAGCATTACATTCCTTGGGGCCAAGGAGAGTAGCTCAAGAAATCCAAGCCTGAAAAATTATTTAGAAGGAGGTAAGACTTGGTGCCATCTTGGCCAGCAGGAGCTTTGCTTCATCAGCCTTTTCCACATAGGGACGTGTCTCAACCTGCGAGCCCACACAGGGAGGGGTCTCAACCTGTGAGCCCAAAATGGCTCCCAACAGGTTTTCAAACAGAACCAACTTAGTGGAACAAGATGTTGGTTCAACGATTCACTCCCCACAGTCTTGATTCACAGAGTTGAGTATATGGCACTTCAGTCCTCCTAATTCAGTCTTCGGTTTTCAAACACAATCAGCCTAGTGGAACCCGATGTTAGTTGAATGATACATTCCCCACAGTGTTGTTTCACAGTGTTGAGATTATGACATTTGTATTCTTGTTTCCCACTTTGGTTTTCAAACACTCAAGTTAGAGAAACAAAGTGAGGGTTGACTGATGCATTTCCCACAGTGTTGTCTGACAGAGGTCAGTGTATGGCAGTTCCTGCCTAGTTTGGCCATTGTTTTTCACCACTATCTTCTTAGTGAAACAAGATATTATTTGAAAGATGCATTCCCCAGAGTGTTGTTTCACAGAGTTGAGTATACAGTATTTCACTCCTAGGTCCCCACATGCGTTTTTAACACTACCAACTTAGTGAACTTAGACGTTAGTTGCATGTTGCATTCCCCACAGTGGGTTTCATGGAGTTGAGTAAGTGGTACTTCCCTCCTAGATTTCTGCATGTGTTGAAAACGACACCAATTCAGTGAAATGAGATCTTACTAAACATTGCATCCCCCACGGTTTTGTCTCCCTGATTTGAATATATAACAATTTCCTCCTAGTTGCCCCCAAGGGTTTTCAAACACTACCAACGTAGTGTAACAAGATGGTATTCGAATGATGCAATCCCCACACTTGTGTTTCAGAGTTCAGAATATGGCACTTCCCCCTTAGTTCTGTGTGTGGGTTTTCGAATAGAAATGTTAGTGAAAGATGCATATCTTACAGTGTTGTTTCACAGAGTTGGATACATTCTCTTCTTTCTGCGTATGGCTGTTCAGGCACTACCAACTTAGTGAAACAAGATGTTAGTTGAATGATGCATATCCCACATTGTCGTTTGACAGTGAGGATTATATGGCACTTCACTCTTAGTTCCACACATGGGGTTTCCGACACTACCAACATAGAGAAACAAGATGATAGTGGAGTGATGCATTGTCCACAGTGTTGTTTCATATCCCTTCTTGTTCCGAGCATGGGTTTTCAAGGACTACCATGTTAGTGAAACAAGAAGTTAGTTGAACCATGCATTCCCCACAGTGTTATTTCACAGAGTTGAGGATGTGTCACTTCCCTCCTCCTAGTTCTTCGCCTGAGTCTCCAAGTAGAAACAACTGAGTGAAACAAGATGTTAGTTGAATGGTGCATTCTGCACAGTGTTGTTTCACAGAGTGGAGTATATAGCACTTCCCTCCTAGTTCAGAACATGGGTTTTCAAACACTACCAACTTTTGTAGTGAAACAAGATGTTAGTTGAATGATGCATTCCCTCAGTGTTGTTTCACATAACTCACTATGTTGCACTTTTCTCTTTGTTCCGCAAGGATAGCAAACACTAGCAACTTAGTGAAACAAGATATCTGTTTAATGATGCATTCCCCACAGTATTGTTGGACAGAGTTGAGAATTTAGCACTTCTGTCCTTGTTTCCCACTTTTGTTTTCAAACACTCCCCACTTCGAGAAACAAGGTGTTATTTGAATGATACATTCCCCACAGTATTGTTTCACAGAGTTCAGCATATGGCACTTCCCTCCTAGTAGCACATAGGTTTTGAAACACTACCAACTTAATTAAACAAGAAGTTAGGGAAATTATGCATTCCCCACAGTGTTTCTGCACAGAGTTGGGTATGGGACACTTTCAACCTAGTACCCAGCTTGGTTTTTCGAATACTACCAAATTGAAAAAATAAGATGTTAGTTGAATGATACTACCCCACAGTGTTGTTTTACAGAGAGGAATATGTGGCACCTCTCTACTTAGCTCCTGACATGGGTTTTCAAACACTACCAATTTAGTGAAACAAGATGTTAGTTGAATAATGCATTCCCCACCATGTTGATTCACAGAGTTGAATAAGTGGCACTTTCCCTCCTGGTTCCCCTCGTTGGTTTTCAAACAGTACCAACTTAGTGAAACAAGATGCTGGTGGAAGCATGCATTTACTTCAGTGTGGTTTCACTGAGTTGAGTATATTGTACTTTCCTCCTAGTTCCAAAACACTACCACCTTCGTGGAACAAGATGTGAGTGAAAGATGCATTCCCCACAGTGTTGCATCACAGAGTTGAGTATGTGGCACTTCTATCCTAGGTTTGCTCTGGGTTATCAAACACTACTGCCTTAGTGAAACAAGGTGCCAGTTGAAAGTTGCATACCTTAGTGTGTTGATTCACAGAGGTATGTGGCACTTCCCTCCTAGTTCCCCGCATGGGTTTTCAAACAGAACCAACATACTGAAACGACATGTTAGTTGAATGGTGCATGTCTCACAGTGTTGTTTCACAGAGTTGAGGATGTGGTACTTTCATCCTAGTTCCACGCGCGAGTTTTTAAATAAGGCACAGTGAAACAAGTTGAAAGATTCATTCCCCTTAATGTTGTTTCACAGAGTTGAGGATGTGGCACTTTTCTCCTAGTTCTCCGCATGGATTTTCAAACACTGCCAACTTAGAGAAAAAAGATGTTGCTTGAAAGATGCATTTTATCAGTGTTGTCTGACAGAGTTATGTATGTGGCAATTCCCTTCTAGTTCCACGCATGGGATTTCAAACACTACCGACTTCATGAAACAAGATGTTATTTGTATGATGCACTGCCCACAGTGTTGTTTCACTGAGTTGAGTGTATGTCACAAACCTCCTAGTTCCCCACTTTGGTTCTAAAACACTACCAACTTGGAGAAACAAGATGTTAGTTGAATGATGTGTTCCCCACAGTGTTGTTTCACAGAGAGGAGTATGTGGCACCTTCCTCCTAGTTATCTGCATGGGCTCTCATACAATACCAACTTAGTGAAACAAGATGATAGTTGAATGACACATACATCACAGTGTTGTTTCAAAGAGCTAAGTAAGTGGTATTTTCCTCCTAGTTCCCCTAATGGGTTTTCAAACAATACCAACTTAGTGAAACAAGATGTTGGTGAAACATACATTCACCTCAGTGTGGTTTCACTGAGTTGAGTATATTGCACTTTCCTCCTAGTTCCCTTCATGGGTTTTCAAACACTACCAACATCGTGAAGCAAGATGTTAGTTGAAAGATGTATCATTCAGTGTTGAGTATATGGCACTTCTATCCTAGTTTCATGCATGGGTTTTCAAACACTGCCAACTTAGTGAAACAGGATGGTAATTGAATGACGCACAGCCCACAGTATTGTTTCCCAGAGTTTTTTGTATGTGGCATTTCCGTTCTAGTTTCTCGCATGTGTTTTCCAACACTACTAACTTAGCGAATCAAGATATTAGTTGAATGATTCATTCCCAGTAGTGTTGTTTGACTGAGCTGAGTAAACAGCATTCCCTTAGAAGTCCCTGCTTGGATTTTCAACGTTTGCAACTTGGTGAAACAAAATGTTAGTTGAATGTTGGATTCTGCACAATATTCTTTGACAGAGTTGAGTATAGCACACTTCTCACCTAATTCCTCACATGGTTTCTTCAAAACTATTAGATTAATGAAACAAGATGTTAGTTGAATGATGCATTCCCCAAAGTGTAGTTCCATATACTTGAGTAAGTGGCACTTCCCTCAGAGTTCCTCGCATGACCTTTCAAAAACTCGTTACTTAGAGAAAGAGGGCTTTGTCCAATGATGCATTCCCCACAGTGTTGTTGGACAGAGTTCAGTATATGGTACTTCCCTACTAGTTCCCCGCGCGAGTTTTCAAACACTACCAACGTAGTGATATCAGATGTTAGTTGAAGGATTCCCCACAGCGTTGTGTGACAGAGGAGAGTATATGGCACTTCTCTCCCAGTTCCTAGCATGGGTTTTCACATACTACCGACTTAGTGAAACTAAAGAGTATTTAAGGATGCATTCCCCACAGTTTGTTTTCAGAGTTTCTCACCACTATCAACTTAGTGAAAGAAGAGTTTAAAGGAATGACCATTCCCCACAGTCTTATTGGACAGAGTGGAGTAAATGGCACTTCCCTCAGAGTTCCCGGCATGGATTTTCTGAACACTTCTAACTTAGTGAAACAAGATGTTAGCTGAAGGATTCTTTCCCCACAAGTTTGTTTGGCAGAAGTGAGTATATGGCACTTCCCTCCTAGTTTTCCACAAAGATTTACAGACGTTACCAACGCAGTGAAATAGAGTAGTTTAAGGATGCATTTATCACAGGTTTTTTTCACAGAGTTGAATATATGCAACTTCCCTCTTTGTTCCCCACATGGGTTTTCTAACACTACCAACTTAGTGAAACAAAACGTTACTTGATTGATGCATTCCTCACAATTTTCTTTGACAGAGTTGACTATATGGCACTTCCCTCAAGGTTTCTCGCATAGGATTTCAAGAACTACTTACTTAGAGATACTAGACATAAGTTGATTGATGCATTCCCTAACAGTGTTAACCCATGGGGTTCTCTATGTGAGAAATGCCATAGATACAAGTCTGACAAACCACACTGTGGGGTATACAAATTTCAACAATTGAGCAGAACCAATAGTTTAGAAGTGCTTGAGATCACATGTGGAGAACTATGAAGGAAGTGCTATAAACTCAACACTAGGAAACAGCTCTGTGGGGAATATCTCATTCAAAGAACATTCACTCACTAAATTGGTAGGGTTTGAAAGCCCATGCTCAGAAGTAGAAGTGAAGTGCCATCAATTGCACTCTCTCACACAATAACAAGGGATATGCATCATTCAACTAACATCTTCTTTCACTAAGAAGTGGTGTGTAGAATCATATGTGCAGACTAGGAGTAAAAGTGCCTTACGTTGAACTCTGTGAAACAACACTGAGGGGAATGCATCATTCAACAGACATCTTGTTCCAATACATTAGTGGTGTGTTGAATCCCATCCGCAGAACTAAGAGCGAAGTGCCATACACTCGACTCTGTGAACAAGACCGTGGGGAATGTCTCATTCAAGTAACTTAGGAGTGCATTGACTCCTTTGCACAGAATAAGTCGAAGTGCCAAACTCTAAACTCTGTGAAACAACAGTGAGAGGAATGCCTCTTTGAACTCACATCTTGTTTCAGTAAGTTAGTAGCGTGTTGACTCCCATGTGTAGAACTCGGAACTAAGTGCAATGCACTCAAATTTGTGAACCAACAGTGTGGGGAATGCATCCTTCAACTAAGATATTTCACTAAGATACTAGTGTGTTGACTCCTATATGCAGAACTAGCAGCGAAGAGCCATACATTCAACTTTGTGAAGCAAAACTCTGGTGAA
Organism: Paguma larvata; assembly: GCA_030068075.1. Taxonomy (NCBI): domain Eukaryota; kingdom Metazoa; phylum Chordata; class Mammalia; order Carnivora; family Viverridae; genus Paguma; species Paguma larvata. Next base: position 104,430,613 of record CM057828.1, read on the forward strand.
CGCCTAATTCAACTAATGTCTTCTTTCAGATAGTTAGGAGTGTGTGGTATCCCATGTGAAGAACCAGCAGCGAAGTAACATACACTCAACTCTGTGAAACAACACTGTGTGGAAGGCCTCATTCACCTAACCTCTTGTTTCAGTATGCTATCAGAGTGTGAAATTGAATGCGCAGAACTAGCGGCGAGGCGCCATACACTCAACTCTGTGAAACAACACTGTGGGGAATGTCTCATTCGACTAATCTCTTATTTCAGAAAGTTAGCATTGAGTGAAATTGAGTGCGCAGAACGAGTAGCAAGGTGCCATAAGCTCCTCTCTGTGAAACAACACTGTGAGAATGCTTAACTGTACTAAACTCTTATTTCATTAAGTTATCAGTGTGTGGAAATGAATTTACAGGGCTAGTAGCGAGGTGCCATACGCTTCACTCTGAGAAACAACACTGTGGGAAATGCCTCATTGAACTAACGTCTTATTTCAGTAAGTTAACATTGTGTGAAACTGAATGTGCAGACCTCGCAGCGAAGTACCATTCACTCAAATCTGAGAAACAACACTATGGGGAATGCCTCTTTCAACTAACATCTTGTTTCAGTAAGTGAGCAGTGTGAGTACCTGATTGTCCAGAACTAGCAGAGAAGTGCCATACTCTCCACTCTGTGAAACGACACTGTGGGGAATGCCTAATTCAACTAACACTTGTTTCAGTAAGTTAAGAGAGTGTGGTTTCCCATGAGCAGAACTAGAAGCAAAGTGCTATGCACTCATCTCTGTGAAACAACACTGTGGGGAATGTCTCCTTCACCTAATATCTTGTTTCAGTAAGTTAACAGTGGGTTAAATTGAATGTGCAAAACTAGTAGCGAGGTGCCATACACTTCACTCTGTGAAACAACACTGTGGGGAATGCCTCATTGAACTAACATCTTTGTCAGTAAGTTAGCCTTGTGTGAAAATGAATGCGCAGACCTCTCAGTGAAGTGCCATACGCTCCAGGCTGTGAAACAACACTGTGGGGAATGCCTCTTTCAACAATCATCTAGTTTCAGTAAGTTAGCAGTGTGAGGAACTGAATGCGCAAAACTAGCAGTGAAGTTCCATACGCTCCAGGCTGTGAAACAACACTGTGGGGAATGCCTAATTCAACTAACATCTTGTTTCAGTAAGTTAAGAGAGGGTGGATTCCCATGAGCAGAAGTAGGAGCAAAGTGCTATGCACTCATCTCTGTGAAACAACACTGTGGGGAATGCCTATTCACCTAATATCTTGTTTCAGTAAGTTATCAGTGGGTTAAATTGAATGTGCAAAAGTAGTAGCGAGGTGCCATATGCTTCACTCTGTGAAACTACACTGTGGGGAATGCCTCATTAGCTAACATCTTGTTTCAGCAAGTTAGCAGTGTGAGGAACTGAATGCGCAGAACTAGCAGCGAAGTGCCATACACTCCAGGCTGTGAAACAATACTGTGGGGAATGCATAATTCATCTAACATCTTGTTTCAGTCAGTTAAGAGGGTGTGGGTTCCCATGTGCAGAACTAGCAGCGAAGTGCTATGCACTCAAATATGTGAACCAACAAGTTGGGGAAGGCCTCAGTCAAATAACATCTTGATTCAGCAGGTTAGCAGTGTGAGTAACAGAATGCGCAGAACTAGCAGCAAAGTGCTATGCACTCATCTCTGTGAAACAACACTGTGGGGAATGTCTCCTTCAACAAATATCTTGTTTCAGTAAGTTATCCGTGTGTGAAATTCAATGCGCAGAACCAGCAGCAAGATGCCATACGCTCCACTCTGTGAAACAACATAGTGGTGAATGCCTCCATCAACTAACATCTTGTTTCGGTAAGGGAGCAGTGTATGAAATCCTAGGCGGGAAAAGCCATACATTCAGCTCTGTGAAACAACACGGTTGGGAATGCCTAATTCAACTATTAACTTGTTTCAGTAAGTTGTGAGAGTGCGGATTCCCATGTGCACAACTAGGAGCAAAGTGCTATGCACTCATCTCTGTGAAACAACACTGTGGGGAATGCCTTCTTCAACTATTATCTTGTTTCAGTAAGTTATCAGTATGTGGTATTGAATGCGCAGAACTAGCAGCAAGGATCCATACACTCCAGGCTGTGAAACAACACTGTGGGGAATGCCTAATTCAACTAATATCTTGTTTCAGTAAGTTATCCGTGTGTGAAATTGAATGCGCAGAACCAGTAGTGAGGTGTCATAGGCTCCACTCTGTGAAACAACACAGTGGTGAATGCCTCCATTAATTCACACCTTGTTTCAGTAAGTGAGCAGTGTATGGAATCCTAGGTGGGAAGTGCCATACATTCAACTCTGTGAGACAACACTGGGGAATGCCTCTTTCAACTAACATCTTGTTTTACTAAGTTAGCAGTGTACAGAAACCAATGTGCAGAACCAGCAGCTTAGTGCTATATACTCACCTCTGGGAAACAACACTGTGTGGAAAGTCTCATTCATCTAACATTTTGTTTCAGCATTTTAAGCAGCGTGTGGAATCCAACGCACAGATCTTGGAGCGAAGTGCCATACACTACACTCTGTGAAACAATGCAGTGCAGAAGACCTCCTTCAACCAAAAACTTGTTTCAGCAAGTTAGCAGTGTGTGATTAAAATTGCACAGAACTAGCAGCGAGGTGCCATGCATGCAACTCTGTGAAACAACACTGTGGGGAATGCCTCCCTCAGTTAACATCTTGTTTCCCCAATGTTAGCAGTGTGAGGAATTGAATGCGCAGAACCAGCAGCGAAGTGCCATATACTCAACTCTGTGATATAACACGGTGGAGAATACATCATTCAAGTATCCTCTTGTTTCAGTAAGTTAGCATTGTATGAAATTTAACGTGCAGACCTAGCAGCGAAATGCAGTAGACTCAATTCAGTGAATCAGCACTGTGGGGAATGCCTCATTTGACTAACGTTCTGTTTCAGTAAGTTAGCAGTGTGAGGAACTAAATGTGCAGAACTAGCAGAGAAGTGTCATAGGCTCCAGCCCGTGAAACAATACTGTGGGGAATGCATCTATCAACTAACATCTTGTTTCAGTAAGTTAAGAGGGCATGGATTCCGATGTGCAGAACTAGCAGCAAAGTGCTATGCACTGAACTCTGTGAAACAACATAGTGTGGAATGTCTCAATCAACTATAACATCTTGTTTTAGTAATTTAGCTGTGTGAGGAACTGAATGGACATATCTAGCAGTGAAGTGCCATACACTCCACTCTGTGAAGCAACACTGTGGGGAATGCCTAATTCAACTAATATCTTGTTTCAGTAAGATAAGAGGGTGTGGATTCCCATGCGCAGAACTAGCAGCCAAGTGCTATGCACTCAACTCTGTGAACCAACACGTTGGGGAATGCCTCAATCAAATAACATCTTGTTTCAGCATGTTAGCAGTGTGAGTAACTGAATGGGCAGAACTAACAGTGAAGTGCCATACACTCCACTCTGTGAAACAACACTGTGGGGAATGCCTCCTTCAACTAACATCTTGTTTCAGTAAGTTATCATTGTGTGAAATTGAATACGCATAATGAGAAGCGAGGTGCAATATGCTCCACTCTGTGAAACAACACTGTGGGGAATGCCTAATTCAACTATATCTTGTTTCATTAATTAAGATGGGCATTAATTAAGATGGGATTCTGATGGGCAGAACTAGCAGCAAAGTGCTATGCACTCAACTCTGTGAAACAACACAGCAGGTAAAGCCTCAATCAACTAACATCTTGTTTCAGTAAGTTATGAGTGGTATGAACTGAATGTGCAGAACTAGCAGCGAAGTGCCATACACTCCAGACTGTGAAACAATACTGCGCATGGGATTCCATACCCTCTTACCTTCCTGAAACAAGATATTAGATGAATTATGCTGTCCCCACAGTGTTGTCTCACAGAGTTGAATGTATAGCACTTTGCTGCTAGTTCTGCCCATCGGAATCCACACCCTCTTAACTTACAGAAACAAGATGTTAGTTGTTAGTCATTCCCCACAGTGTTGTTTCAAAGTGGAGCTTATGGCACTTCGTGACTCGTTCTCCGCATTCAATTTCACACACTGATAACTTACTGATACAGGATATTAGGTGGAGGCATTCCCCACAGTGTTGTTTCCAAGAGATGAGTACATAGCAGTTTTCTCCTAGTTCTGGTTATGGGAATTCACCCTTGTAACTTACTGAAACAAGATTTTAATTGAATTAGGCATTCCCCACAGTATTGTTTCACAGAGTGGAGTGTATCGCACTTCACTCCTAGATCTCCGCATTCAGTTACTCACACTGCTAATTTGCTGAAACAAGATGTTAGTTGAGGGAGGTCTTCCCCATAATGTTGTTTCACAGAGATGAGTGCATAGCACTTTGCTCCTAGTTCTGCTCATGGGAATCCACAGACTCTTATCTTACTGAAACAAGATGTTAGTTGATTTAGGCATTCCCCACAGTGTTGTTTCACAGCCTGGAGCGTATGGCACTTCGCTGCTAGTTTTGCGCATTCAATTCCTCACACGGCTAACTTACTGACACAAGATATTAAGTGAAAGAGGCATTCCGCACATTGTTGTTTCAAAGAGTTGAGTAAGTACACTTTGCTCCAAGACATGTGCGTTCGATCCACACACTGCTAACTTACTGAAACAGAAAGTTAGTCAAATCAGGCTGACTCCCCACAGTGCTGAATCACTGAATTGAGTCCACTGCACTTCGCTGCTAGGTCTTCGCGTTCAATTTCATACAATGCTAACTTACTGAAACAAGAAGATAGTTGAGAGAGGCATTCCCCACAGTGTTGTTTCACAGCCTGGAGCGTATGGCACTTCACTGCGAGGTCTGCGCATTCAGTTTCACAAAATTTAACTTACTGATACAAGAGTTTAGATCAATGAGGCATTCCCCACTTTGTTGTTTCTCAGAGTGAAGCCTATGGCACCTCGCTACTAGTTCTGCACACTCAATTTCAGAGACTGATAACTTACTGAAACAAGATATTAGTTGAAAGAGGCATTCCCCACAGTATTGCTTCAAAGTTATGAGTGCATAGAAGTTTGCTCCTAGTACTGCTCATGGGAATCCACCCTCATAACTTACTGAAACAAGATTTTAGTTGAATTAGGCATTTCCCACAGTGTTGTTTCACAGAGTGGAGTGTATCGCACTTCACTCCTAGATCTCCACCTTCAGTTACTCACACTGCTATTTTGCTGAAACAAGATGTTAGTTGATTGAGGCATCACTATTGTTTCACAGCCTGGAGCATATGGCACTTCTCTGCTAGTTCACGCATTCGGTTCCTCACACTGATAACTTACTGAGGGAAGTGCCTCATACTTAACTCTGTCAAAAAACGCTCTGGGGGAATGTTTCCTTCCCCTGACATCTTGTTTCACTCAGTTGGTAGTGTTTCAAAACTTTGCGCTACTAGGAAGGAAGTGTCATATGCTCAACTCTGTGAAGCACTATTCTGGGGAATGCATCATTCAACTCACATCTTGTCTTACTAAGTTGGGAGTGTTAAAATCAATATGCAAACATAGGAGAAAAGTGCCATGTACACAACTCTGTGATACAACACTGTGGGGAATGCATCATTCAAATAACAGCTTGTTTCTCGAAGTGGGGCATATTTGGAAACCCAAGTGGGAAACAAGAATGGAAGTGTCATATTCTCAGCTCTGTCTAACAATACGGTGGGGAATACCTCATTAACCTAATATCTTGCTTCACTAAGTTGGTCATGTTTCAAGACACATGTGTCGGGTTGGGAGGGAAGTGCCATATACTCCACTCTATGGAATAACACTGTGGGGTATGTATCATTGAACTGACATCTTGTGTCACTAAGTTGGTAGTGTTTGAAAATCCATGCGGGTACGAGGAGAAAGTGCCCCATGCACAATTCTGTGAAGCAACACTGGGGGAATGTATCCTTCAACTAAAATCTTGTTTCACCAAGTTGGTACTGTTTGAAACCCCATGGGCAGCACTAGGAGGGAAGTGCAGCACACTCAGCTCTGTGAAACAATATTGTGAGGTATGCATCGTTCAACTAACATCTTGTTTCCCTAAGTTGGTAGTGTTTTGAACATCCATGTTCTGAACTAGGAGGGAAGTGCCATATCCTCCACTGTGTGAATCAACACTGTTGAACTAACATCTCTTTTTACTAAGTTAGTAGTGTGTGAAATCCCATGCGCAGAACTAGGAGGAAAGTGCCATGTACTCAACCGTGTCACACATCACTGCGAGGAACGCATCATTTGAGGAATGCCATGAGTCACTAAGTAACTAGTTTTTCAAATCCTAAGCGAGGAACACTGAGGGAAGTGCCATGTATTCGACTGTGTCCTAGAACACCATGGGCAATCCAACATTCAGCTACTTTCTTATTTCCCTAAGTTTGAAGTGTTTGAAAATCCATGCAGGCAACTCAGAGTGTAGTGCCATCCAACAACAGTTTGGGGAATGCATCATTCAACTAACACATTGTTTCACTAAGTTGGTAGTGTTTGAAAACCCATGTGGGGAACGAAAAGGGTAGTGCCATATAATCAACCCTGTGAAAAAGCACTGGAGGGAATGCTTCCTCCAACTAACTTCTAGTTTAACTAACTTCGTAGTGTTTGAAAACCCATGTGGGGAACCCTGAGGGAAGTACCATCTAGTCAACTCTGTCCAACAACATGGTGGAGAATGCATCCTTCAACTAATATCCTAATTCACTAAGTTAGTATTGTTTGAAAAGCCACGTGCAGAAGTTGGAAGGATTGCTGTACACTCAACTAAGCCCAACAACATTTTGGGGAATGCATCATTCAACTCACACTGGGGTCACTAAGTTAGTAGTATGTGAAAACCCTGATGGGGAAACTAGGAGGGAAGTGCCATCTACTCAACTCTGTCTAACAACACTGGGGAATGCATCATTCATCTAAACTCTAGTGTCACTAAGTTGGTAGTGTTTGAAAACTCCTCCAGAAACTAGGAGGAATGTGACCTATACTCAACTCTGTCAAACAACACTGTGGAGAATGCATCCTTCAACTAAAATCTTGTTTCCTTAAGGTAGTATTGTTTGAAAACCCATGCGGGGAACTCTGCTCAACTCTGTCAAACAACAGTATGGGGAATGCATCCTTCAACTAACATCTTATTTCACTATGTTGGAAGCGTTTGCAAACCCATGCGCAGAACTTGGAGGGAAGTGCCATATGCTCATCTTTGTCAAACAACACGGTGGGGAGTACATCATTCAACTAACACCTTGGTTCACTATGTCAGTAGTGTTTGAAATTCCTTGCGAGCAACCAGGAGGGAAGCGCCATCTTCTATGGACACGACTGGCAGCAGCTGGTGCTGGGCCTCACTTGTCCATATTGTACTTGCTCCAAGGTCTGCAGGACTGTGGCCCTCCTCACTCATCTTGACACATCTTTACTCTCTTGCAGAAACAAGGTTCTTCCAGCCATCTGTCTCAGGCAATGTCTCAAGAGCCCTATCGTCTGCCTCCCACCTGGTGGTCTGGTCCAGTCCTTGTGATCTGGGAGATGTTTGGCCACAGGGCTTCTTTTCATTAACTCGCTGGGTTTCAAAAGTATGTGGCCATTCAGATGCCCAGGGCATTTGTAGGCAACCAACAATGTTGTTTAGTTCATAGGCCGGCCTAGAGATTTGGGCATGGAGCTGACCTCCTTCTGGGCCGAGGGCAAATGAAGCCAGGCATCTTCTTTGCAGGTGGATCCCCATTCCCACTGGAAATGTCAAGCTTTGGCCTATCTTGTGCCCATTTCTTTCCCTTGCTGTAATTTGGTCTCTCTTAGGAGCATCACTCCCGCAACTGGCACCCCAGGGTGGGCCGCAAACTCTCCCTCTGTACCTGTGCTCAGTGAGGGTGCTCAGGCTCTGCTCTACCCAAGGAAAGATGACACAAGAAAGATGTCCCTGTGTGCCCAGTGTTGGCCTGCTCTGCTCTAGAGCGTGAAGGGGATCCATTTTGGTTCCCTGACCTGGATGATTGCTTTCCTTCATTCTGGGATGCACCCAGATTGCACATGGGCAGTAGGAATGAAGAGGAGGTCAGCATTGGAGGAGCCTTTGGCAGGAATTAGGGAACCAAGACCTTGTTGCAGATTCCTGAGCAAGAGCCCTCCAAACCCAGTAGCTCCAGCTCCAGCACTGCTGGCTCCCTTGACTGATGGGAAAAGTGGCAGGGAGAGACCATGCCAGAAATCGAGCCTCCTCAAGAAAGAAGGCAGGCTTCTTGCTGACAGAGCTCCCACGTAGAATCCTTCAGAGTGCTCTTTTGGCCTTAGCCCACCCCACAGGCCTCTCTTATTCGCAATACAAGCTGGTTGAGAGGAGAGTGCCCTGGATACTTCATTCTCAACTTTCTCCAAGTCATGTGTGATGAAGAACTCTGGCAAGGTGTGTGTCTGCATTGCCACCTCTGAGCCCTTTTGATGAAAGACAGTTTGCATGGAAAGTCTTCTTAGTGTCACAGCCTGGGGCTTCGGTGGTGTTTTTGTGATGGTGATAGAGGTATTGCATTTGTCCCCTCTGAATTTTGTTTCAGTATGATATGGCCCCCCCCCAAACCCGGGTGTGTGCAGGCAGCCAGGGAGAATGCTCGTGGGTAGGCTAAGCCAGAGGTTCAAGGTGGATCCCGCCTCCTGTGTGGGACAAGGGGAAGGAAGAGTCGTGGTCTCCTTCCTCAGTTTCCCCCTTGGCAATTTGAATGCACGGCTTGACTCACCTTATTGTCATTTCTCTACCATTGCTGCTCTTTGAACTTGGCCTCAGTACACACGAGGAGACCCTGTGTCTGTCCCCTGCACCAACCAACATCCCTGGAGCAGAGGTGAGTTCCAAGCCTTTCCTGAGCCAAGGCAGGGCTCGCAGGTCTGATATCCCAGAGGACAGCTGACCCCCTGTCCCTGAGCCCTTGGTGCTGGGAAGGCCACAGTACCGTGGGAATGAGTAGTCACATGGACCCTGCCCCTAACGGCTGGAGCTACCCTCAATCGGAGGAACAGTCTGTGCATGTGCAGCATGCTCCATGACCTGATCAGTGCTTTTAGAATATATGCCTTTAGAATATATGCTGCACCAAGGCCTCATTCCCACCTTTAGACCATTACATGGAAGGACCCTCTTTGTATCTCAGAACCTCTGCTGCCCCTCTCGATGGATATGATGGGCAGAAACACACCAGAAGCCAACGTTCCCCTCTATTTCTTAAGGAAGGATGTGGGCCTCTGGCTCATAGAGCTCCACAGAGCATCCTTTGGAACAGTCCTGTAGCAAAAGCCCACAAATGGTCCCTGTGATCCCTGAGCCAGCCTGCTTGTGAATCCATTGTGCTAGTCAAGTTCATCTCAACATGAAGAACTGTGAGCCTTGGTGAATCCAGTTTCATAGGACAGGTTTATCATCCATCAAGGATCGTCATGGGATCCATACAAATTCCGTCTTTCAGACTGCTATCTCTGGCTTGTGGATACCCAAAGCGGACAAGCCCTTATCACTGTGGGAAAGCTGGAGAGAAAGGAGCCCAGGCCTTTTGGCTTTCGGACTACATGGACATCCAGAGCCCTAGGACATCAAAAGGAATCCAGTCGAGAGCTGTTTTTGGCCAGGCTGGGCCATACATACTAGCGGGGAGCTGGCTTCCTTGCTGGACCTAGGGGAATTGAGAGAAACATCTCCATTGCACATGGATCACAATCCCATTGCATGGAAATATTGAACACCCTTTGGTCCTGGCTGAAGTCATTCCTGTGCTTCTGACTGCCTCTTCCTGCACCGTTAGGTGCCATGGAGCTACCATTCACCGAGCAGGCATCCAGGGATGAGCGTCCTGTGGGTTGGGCCCCCTGTTCAGTAACAGCCATGAGCATTGGGTATCCCAAGGGAGCATAGCCCTTCTATTCCTCAGCTTGGTGCTTGACTGTTGGATGCAAGCGGTGGGGGGGCGTGTGTGTGGAGTAGAGGCAGCCTGCCACCCTCCCCTGCCTGATTGAGGTGTGTTCCTTCTGAAAAGCAGAAAGTTCACACTGGAGCAGTAGGCTCCAGAAGCTGGTCAGCACAGAAAAGCCCTAGACACTAAGAGGGAACCACTTTCCCTCTCCACACTTTGGCGCCACAGCTGAGGGAAGCTCCCAGATACAGCACTGTCACTGCCTACTCCACTTCATGATGGGAAAAGTCAGAAAAGCAGACCAATTCCCTGGGCTCTCAAGGTCCTTCTGAAAGAAGGAAGATCTGCTGCTGACAAGGCTCCTGCACAGAGACACTAGATGGCGCCGTTGCCTAAGCCATCTGTGTTTCTTTTTCTTCTTCAGGCCAGATTGCCAGCAGCTGATGCTGGGCACTTTCTTTTCCATTTTTCTTCATTCCAGGTCTGCAGAACTCCTGCCATCCTGAATCATCTGGACACATCTTTACTCTCGTATAGAAACAGGGTTCTTGTCACAACTGTTACTTCAGAGTAAGGGTCTCAAGGGTCCTATCCTCTGCCTAACACCCAGAAGTCTGGTCTAGTCCTTGTGACTGGAGAAGAAGTCTTGTCACAGGGCTCTGTCTTTGTTGAGTCACTGCATTCCAAAAGTATGTGACCATTCAGAGGCCCAGGGTAATTTGGAGGGGACAAGCACATTATGTTTGGCGCAGAGCCTGGGCCAGAGATTAGGGCACTGAGCTGTCCTCCTTCTGGGCCGAGGGCAAATGACGTCAGGCATCTTCTTTCCCAGTGGATCCCCATTCCCACTGGAAATGTCGAGCTGTGGACCATCTGGCTCCCATTTCCTTCCCCTTGCTGTTTTTATGACCGTTTTTCTCCCCCATACTACCCATGGAGCCATCACTCAACAGCTGGCACCCCTGGCTAGGCTGCAAACTCTCACTGTGCTCCTGTGCTCAGTGAGAGCTCTCAGGCTCTGCTTTACCAAAGAAAAGAAGTCCTTCAATCCCTAGGTGCTTGGTGCTTGGCCTGCTGTGCTATGCAGGGTAAAGGGGAGCCAGCTTGCCTCACTGAGCTGATGAGTGACTGGTGTTCATTCTGTGAAGCAGACAGTTTACACATGGGCAGTATGAACCCGGAAGGGTCAGCACTGGAAGAGCCTTTGGCAGGAATTAGGGAAGCAAGCCCTCGTTGTAGACTCCTGAGCAGGAGCCCTCCAAACCCAGTAGCTCCAGCTCCGCACTGCTGCCTCCCTCAACTGATGGGAATTGTGGCAGAGATACTACAATGCAGAAATCACTGGATCCCAAAGAAGGAATGCAGGCTTCTTGCTGACAGGACTCTCAGGTGTAGTTGTTCAGGGGGCTCCTGTGGCGAAGCCCTCAGGCCTTTCTCCTTCCGGATACAGCCCAGTTGATAGGACTCTGCGCTGGGTGCTTCATTCTCAACATTCTTCCAGTCACATGCGTAATGAACAGCTCTGGCACTGTGTGTCTCCACTGCCACCCCTTTGTCCTTTTCACGCAAAACGGTTTGCATGAAGAGTATTCCAAGACAGAGTCTGAGAGTAATATGCTCTTTTTTCAGTTTGGGGGTTTTGTGGTGTCCTTGGGATGGTAACAGAGATATTACATTGAGCCCTTCTCAATTTGGGTTCAGAATGATGGGCCTCGCCAAACCTAAAGTACATGAAGGGACCCAGGGAGACTGCTTGTGGGTAGGCTAAGCAAGAAGTTAGTGGTGGAGCCTGCGTCCTGTGTGGGACAAAAGGAAGGGAAGGTAGAGGTCTACTTCCTCGATTTTCCCCGTGTCCTTTTGAATGGATAGCTTCGACTCCCCTTGTAGTCATTCCTCTCCCGTTGCTGAGTTTCTAATTTGCTCTCACATCACACACTGAGACCACACGCAACTGAGTTACCAGGATAGGAAACGAGTTTCCAGTCAGTTCCTGACCCAATGGAGGGCTCTGAGTGTCTGACGTCCCAGAGGACAATTGATTTACATGTCCCTGAGCTCTTGTTGCTGAAGAGGTTACTATAGTTATAGTAAGTCCTTTCTCTTCTTTGGATACAAGAGTTTCTCTGGAATTGTTTTAGAGCCCTTGTGTCAGAGGCATGTCCTGTTCTGTGAAGCTGGAAGTCTGGTGAAATCCTGGTGAGTGTGCTTGGCCACAGGCACCCTGTGGTTGGACTTCAGAATTTGTGGCCATCACCAGGCATCAGTAGGTGCCCGGTGGAGAATGCTTGCTTGTTGGCTAAACCAGAGTTTAAGGATCGGATTGGGCCTCATGTCTGGATCGAGAGTTGAAGAAAAAAAGATATATTTTTTTTTTTGTTAAGGGATGCCAACCCTTGGGAGATGCAGAACTTTGGCTCTGCTTCTATTCATGCACATGCCAAGGTTGTTTTCCTGGCTAAGTCTCCATTCATGTTCCAGGGGCCATGGCTATAGGAATGGTGCCAGTTTCCCAGTCAGTCCCTGAGGAAATTGAAGGATAACGGGTCTGTTATCCCTGATGAAACCTGGCCCTTCTCTCCCTGAGCACATGGTGTTGCTTAGCTGGCTAGGGTACGCATGAACATGGGTATCCAGGGGGCCTCTCTCCCCTCACTAATGGAGATGCCTTGATTTTGAAGAACAGAAGGTTTTCATGTCGGCAGGATGGTTCAGGATCTGGTCAGCACAGAAAGTACATTTGGATGCAATCCTGCACCAAGACTTGCTTCCAAACACTTGCATCATCTGGGACACATCCCTCCTACCGCTAGCTGTATCACAGCTACCCCAGTTACTGATGGCAAGGACAGGACACATGCCCAGAGCCATGTCTTTCCCTCTGAGCCTGAAGAAAGAATCTGGGCAGGCTCCTTACTGACAGGGCTTTCAGGTGGAACTTATAGATGGCACTGGTTGTGAAAGCCCACAGGTGTTTCTCCTTCCTGAATCAGTCTGTGAGCTTGGGAAGATGGTGCTAGTGTCCTCAGTCTCTGCATTAACTCATTCTTACCCCTGATTCAGACTCTGCTCCTCCCTCTACCCATTTTCAGGCTTTAGCTTATTTTCATTCAGAGCCCTCCCTGGGGTCCACTCCGTGTCTTTGTCGTAGAGACATACAGGAGCTGTCCACAAGGGATCCTAGCCTATCTCTGTGACTGTGGCATGTTTTGGGCCAACGGGCCCTGGCTCTTCAGCAGGATATTTTTCCTGTATGTTTGTTCATCTCTGCATGTGTCGTACAGAAATCTGTTTTCTAGTCCAGCACGTCAGTGTTGTTGTTTTGGCTCTGCCATGGTAGATCTCAAAGCCTCTCAGGGTTTCAAGAACCTTGAAAAGAAAAGAATAACTGTCAAATGGGAAGTGATAACAGTATTTGAATGATGTTCACAGCAAGATCGCTTTATTTTAAACCAGTGCAACATTAACGATATGTGAAGGGACAGGGCTACCCTGCTCTACTGCTTCCCTCTGCTTTTCTTACAGACATATTGCACACTGGCCAGCATCTTGACACAGTACATCCTTACTCTAGGTTATTCCTTGCTTTCTTTGACACATCTCACCATGCATATCCATTTCACGTGAGGGGACACGGGTGAGGGCCCTTGCATCCTCCAATCCTGGGCTGGGAGGAGTGAACTGCTAAGGAGGCCAACAGCACGTGCTTCCCCAATGGGTTCCACCCTCTCTGCCAGTCCCTGCCTTCTGCCACTGTGCTCACGGCTGTTGTGACCCTGGTCCTGCCAGCCAGAACCATCACTGTTGCCACAGTTGAGTATGCTGAAGGAGGACAGCACTGCACAGGCCAAAGCCATGCTGGCCACACCGAGACCACGGAATGGAGTTGCTGAGGCACTGAGTTTGCTGACGCACTGCCTTGATGCACAGGGCTGTTCGCGCCTAGACACCTGAACCAGAAAGCCTCCTTGTGGTGGTCACCTGCACCCAGCCCGGATGCCTGTGGATCTCCTAGCAACTCGGGGCCACACATGCAAGGTCAGTCCAAGTCTGAGTAAGCGAAAGTCCTGCCAATAGCAAAGGCTGGGCTGCCTTGCTTGGGGCCCGCCACATCCAACATGCACACGCCTGTGGGAAAAACTGTCTCTGGGCACGCGTATAGTGAGTGACGGCTCCATGCTTCCTAAGTCTAAACAGGGACAGTTAGACCTCGAGACATGGGAAGGCAGTGGCCAAAAGGACGGCCAAACTACAATCCTTCCAATGGGAATAGGAACAATCCGGAAAGGGCATGTGTCATTGTATGTCTCCTCAGCCAAGAAAGGAGGTCAGCTCCCCTCCCTGCCGACAGGCCCAGGCTAAGTGCAAATGTCTAACCTGGGCCCTTTAAATGCCCCAGGCTTCTGAATGGGTGCATGGGCTTGGCAACACTTGCCGGGTTGCCTTTCACCAAACCTGTCCCACAGTCCAGATGTTGTAACTACGATTTCCAGCTGAACACCAAGGATATTATTCTCAGAGACTATATGGGAAGGACCCCAGAGAAGAACTCGTTTGAAAATAGGGTGAAAATAGAGTGCAAATAGATTCAGCGAGGGCCAGAGTGCTTCACTAGGAATCAGAATGACATGACATGGAAAATGAAGTGACTAGTGCCATCTCCTAGCAAGCTGGCCCTCTCAGGAATAAGCAACACCTGTGGGCTTTGGTGAAGGGAGCCCATAACAGGCTACACGGTGGCCCTGTGACCAAGTGGCCTGCATTCTGCCTTCAGAAAGAGAGGGAAAGTCCTGGCTTTGGGTCTGTTTCTGGCCCTTCCCCATTAGAGGACAGGGGCAGCAGTGATTCAGCTCTGGCTGTTTGGGGCTCCTGGCCAAAGGTCAAGTGGTTAGAACCCGACCGGGTCCAATCATCACTTCAGAGACCCTTTGTGCAGTCTCCAGAGTTCAAATGCATGAGCCGTCGAATCTGCAGTATGAAAGCACCTATGTCTGCTTGGGGAGAAAGGTCAGCTGGCTACCCATCCCTGCAATGACCCGAGCTGACTTAGCACCAAGCCCCCAGGGACAGAAGGGCCAGCTATCCTCTGGGATACCAGACACTGAGAGCTGTCAATTGGTTCAGGAAGTGGCTGGGTACACCACACCAATGCTCGGACCCGGGCTGTGTACCTGACACAGACGGCTGGATCCTGGAATGTTCTAGTTTCCAAAGACTATGTTCCTCTGAGGCTCTAGCTCTGGACGACCCCCAAGTCGAACCTAGTCTGAGGAGAGAGCAATGAAATGCAAAGAGGCACCCTGGGGACCAAGGGTCATCATTACAGAAGAGAATGGGCTGGAGTTAGAATTCAGTGCCTACTCCTAGCAAGCTGACTGTGCGGCAAGTGAGAACACCTTAGGGCTGTCGTCAAAGGATCCCTCCATTGGCTACACCTGGGCCAGAGTCTGCCCTGAGAGGAGACCAGCTCCTTCTTTCAGGTTATCCGGCTGGTCCAGGGTTTCACCTGCGTGAGGGTTGGTCTGGGTGCGAGGGAAGACGCAGAGTCAGTCTCTTGGAAACAGCTTCTTATCAGGACTGCCCGACGTTTATTCCACCTCCAGCCTTTTTATATCTTTTTTCTAAGCACGCCAAGTATACCTCTCGTAAAGATTGACAGGATGAAATCATTCCAGTTTCTCAAAGTTCTCAGTAAAACACCAATGAAAACGTTCTACTCTTTCCATAAAACTTCAAAGAATGATTTGTGTTTTAGATTACATACAATGTTTCAACAATCAGTATATGAGGGTGATTAACAGTTTCCATGCAGTCAGAAAGTATCTGATGGCCTCGCTCAGGTAAATATCACGGGTTCAAAGGGTAAGCACAAAGTAGTCGGATATTCATGAAGGCTCTGGCTACACTCAAAAGATTATGTGGAAAACATGTTTTTCTCTAAAGTTGCTCCCTAAGATTATCTATCTTCTACTGACGATTCATCATGTGTTAACCAAAACCTGCCGCAAGGACCACATTCCTGAGAGTCAGGCAGCATTCTTCAAACGTCAATTCAAAAGGGAATATACTTCGATGTAAAGGAGCATCTATCTGAAGGGATATGAATTTATTTCCATGACAATCCACACTAAGAAATCATTCTCAGCAAAATACATGTAAGAGACCGCAGCCCAAAATGGACTTGGGGGGAGAAAGACCTAAAAGGCCCATCTTCGCCTTGCAGCTCTGCCAACAAGGACTTCTCTCCCAGGTTATTTATACTCCACCTGGGGTTCCAAGGCCTTGAACCTCAGTTCTTCAGCTCACAGCCCTGCAATGGAGGTGTTATGTTCCAGGCCATAAATGCTTCACCCTGGGTTCCTGGGACATGGTCCTCAGGCCTTCACGAAAAGGTCTCCTGCACACCTGAGAGTGCAATTCTGTAGGAGGTCTGTATTCTTCCTCCAGAAACAGAGGGAAAACTGTCCTGCCCATCAGGAAATAGATGCGCCATTGATGGTGAGGCAAACGGTCTCTGCTCCCAGCTGGTTCTTAAATGTTTGGAACCTGCTCCTGATGCAGTCATTCTTTAAGAGACCTTTCGGTGCTGACCAGGGCCTGAGGCATAGCGTGCTTAGGGAAACCATCTGTGAGACGGAAGGAAAGAAGATCTACCTTTCCCTGAGCTTACCAGGGCTGGTCAAGCAAGAATTCTTCCACTTGGACTTGAGAAATGGATGAGAAGCTCCTGCAGTGAGTGCAGTTCTTACCCTGACCTACAGTGGACAGTCACCAGTAGTTTTGGCGGAACCGGATTCACACTTTGATGTTTGGAATCAGGCTCTGTGGAAGTATTTCTTGAACAGGCCATGCACTGACTACTTCTGGAAGTGAAACGGCTATGTGGGAACCATTTGATTTTCCATATGAAGCCATCTCAAGCAGCCCCGAGAAGAAGGCCTACTGGGGAACCATGAATGCCCAGCCCCACAAGGTCAGTAGAAGGGAGTTCATCATTCTTTGGGGATATGAGAAACAGACTGAGGAAATGTTAGAGCTCTCGGCTCGCCTAGGGCTGGAGTGGGAGTCGGCCACCAATCCCAGGGCTTTCCTTATGGGAGTGAGAGCCCTACCGCATTTCAATGTGACTCCAGACCTCTGGAGGAATCAGCTATGGAGACATCACGGCTTCAAGGCTTTCATTTCAGTAGACAATAGGAGGAAACTCACAAGAACCAGACAAGCTCTGTTGCTCTTCTCCCTGCAATTGACCGTGCTTCCTCCCGATTCTCTGGCCTGGCCAACACTCTAACATTTCCTCTGGCACCTCCAAGTGCCCTATGTCTTTTTCCTGTCCCAATAATTCTCAAAGGCAAGGCCCGAGGACCTTTCTGCCCACCCTAGGCCAGAGTCAGGATGCCTTGGCCAAGCTCCTCAGTCAGAATGAGGGGATATTGCTCTTAGGTGTGGCCTCAAATTCCCCACAGTGGGGACATACTTCCTAACGAGCAAGCACGTGCGAATGGACACACAGAAAGCAGAAGATCTTCATGTCAGATGAGCATGGGAGAATTCTGAGAAAAAAGACAGAGGCACAATGTGGCAAGCTGGCTCTTTCTGAATGAACAAACACACGTGGGCTGGGGAACTGGGATTCATCCATGTGCTGGATGAGGGAGATCATCCATGTGCTGGATGAGGGAGCACAAGGCAAGCTGAGGGCCACACGCGAGCTTGCATTACCAGTGCCCACTGCCAGGAGAGATCTGTGTGACATTCCTAGGCGCTCCTGGCTACCCAAGCGCCAAGGACCGGACAGGAGACAAATGCTAAAACTGATGGATCCTCTATCAATGGACAGTATCTTAGGAAATTACAAGGAAAAGCCAGGGGCCTCATCTCCAGAACCCTATAGACTCAGTTTCCTGGAGCCCCCAGATCAGCCTGTGTTGTGCCCAAATTCTGGATCCCAAGAAGACCTCTAGGGAGTCGGGACTGTTGCAAACGCAAAGGGTCTTTATTCAACACTCGAGCCCGGTCTCTTGCTCCTCCCGACTCAGCGGTGCAGTGGCAAGAGCCCTGAGCTAGGTTTACACAGGCTTTTTATCAGGGTTCGAGTTCACTTTTTGGGCAGGAATGGGGATGCTTTGAATTGATTGATTGGCGTTTTCGCGGGCTAGTTTGTGATTGAGTATTTCATATTTAGCGGGTGCGGGCTAGCTATGGATTGGGTTAGTTGGGGGTCCCACACAGATTCAAATGGTCAACGTGCGTGGGCTGGACACTGATTAGTTTTGATAGGGGCTATTCTATGAATCTGACCTCCTGTGGTTTCCTTGGAACTCAAACTGGAGGCAGGGTCTTCTAATCGATGTCCAAGCCCACCCGGGGTAGTGACAGGGTCTCCTAATCTGGGTCCGAGCTTTGGGCTACTCTGTTTCCTGGAACCCGAGGCAGAGTCCGGGGTGACTTTTTCCTGGAACTCGGGGCCCAGAACTACTCTAAGATGGAACTTAAACCAAAATGGAGTGGCCTTAGCCCTAACAGCATTATACTTTCACAATATGGCAATTTTCTAACACAGAAAATAGGGTTCACAGCAATCACAGCAAATGGGTCAGGAGTCTAGTGCATTCCTAAGTCTCTAAATCTAATACCTAACAAGATTTAACACACAGCAACTTAGTCTTATACATAGCAAACTAAACAGGCATCACAGCACCCCAAGAATAATTTCACCGTGTTCACAGCAAACAGCAGTCAAAACAGAATTCTCAGCTATCATAACCCTTCACGAGGTTCACAGTAAGCAGAAGTCTGTGGCACAATATCTCTAAGACAGTCCCCCTCTATGTTTAGCAAAAGAGAGAACTGGCTTCAAACTAATGCAGGGCTGTCACTTAGGACAAAAAACTTAAAAACGCTCTCTTCACCTGCCCTCCCTAGGGATGTGAGGAACAAAGGCCAGAAGGAAATAGCAGAGAAAAGAGCATTTCCTGGGGTGTCTGAGTGCCTGAAGCCTCCGATTTGAATTCAGGTCAGGATCTCACAGTGCCTGTGTTCCAGCCACAGAGAGCAGAGAGGCTCTGGGCTGAGAGCGCAGCCTTAGAGCCTGCTTCAGATTCTGGGTCTCCCTCACTCTCTGCCCCTCTCCTGGTGCTTACGTGTCCATCTTTCTTCCTGCTCCCACTTGCCAGAGGACAACATTTGGGTGTTCAAGTGTAAGGGACACGGAGACTCAAAAAAGCAGTGTGCTTTACAAATTCTCAATGAAAAAGACAAGAAATGGCCACCCGAGCATAGAATCCAATATTATGGCCCTGCCTTCTAGACAGTGGATGCATACTGGGGCTACTACACTCCCATTTACAGGCTAAACCACATAAGTAGACTTCAAGGGCTTCTACAAAGATTATCACCAATGAAAATGCCTGAGCTCTTTGGTTTGTAGTCCAGCAAGGAACCAAGATGTACGATGCCAATTATCCAACTTGCTTGGCCTTAGATTGCATGCTGGCTTCTGACAGAAGTGTTTGTGGAAATATAACCTGACACCTGCTGCCTAGAGATAGATGATGAGAAGAAAGTCACAGAGAGTTCACAGTTCAAAAAGAAAATGTGGCTCTGTCCCAGTCCAGACCAGAAACAGGTGGAACACCGGAGACTTATTTGGTGGACGGTTTTCAACTCTTGGAGGATTCAAAAGCGTCATGGGAATGAGATTCCTAAATTTCAGAGGATGCTGAATGTGACCCTGCTGTGCTACCCTGCTTATATGGTCTGCCTCCAGTCTCATTGTGTACAGAGTTTCCAGAGAGAGACAGAAAAAAAGAAAGACGGCCATTCATGTAAAGTAGTGATTAAAACATCAACCTCTAATGTAAGATGGCACTCTCTGAGGCTAGACAGGGGATGTGAGCGTCAAAGGGAGGAATGTGGTAGGGTCCACTCCCTAAAGACAGGGGAAAAAAAAACCTCAGGGCAACCTGGCTTCACGTATATGTGACAGCATCCCTCAGGACCTTGTAATGTGAGACCACTTATCGAGACTGCATGTTCCTATGATACTCTATATTTGAGACAAAGAAGTCAAACCTACAGAGAAGATTACACTACATGGGGTTCGGGGCTCAGTTCCTTGCGTAGGAAATGAAGTGAGCAGTGCCGGCAGGAAGACATTTGCTTTCTGGAAAGAAAAGCCTCAGTGTCAGGTCCCTGTTTGCTGGGAGGCCGAGACATTCTTGTGCCTGCTGTTTCCTTTCATCCCAACCCACCAGGTGTTTCCTTCTTACTCTCAGGAATCCAAGGTTGCCTGGGTAATGGAGCTCAAGTCAGCAGTCCCAGCATGATTCCATTTTACCTGAGCTGAATACCTTTAGGCCTCACTCACTCAGTGTGTTGCTACAGGTTTATCCTTGGTATGAATTATAAGAATTCTTACTTTTATGAAAACCATGGGAAGAATACCTGCTTATAACCTTGGGCTTGGGAAAGGCAAGGTCAGCTGGCAAGTTGACAAGGGGGCTTTCATATGCTAAGGAGTGCCAGACTGCTGCCTGGCTAGCTATTGTCAAGCTAGACTTGATTTGCCCCCTGGCATAGCATGTATATAAGGACAATTAGAGGTTGCAGGAGAAACATTTTACTCTGCCAGCCTC
Source organism: Paguma larvata (assembly GCA_030068075.1). NCBI lineage: Eukaryota > Metazoa > Chordata > Mammalia > Carnivora > Viverridae > Paguma > Paguma larvata. The sequence continues at coordinate 104,451,196 of CM057828.1, forward strand.
AAGTATTTGTCAAGGGGCTGTAGGTGACAAGGAACTTACATTTTGTTCGCTGGGAATGTGTATTTATTTTTGGAGAGAGAGGGGAGACAGGGAGACAGACAGAGAGAGGGAGTGTGTGGGAAACAAGAGAGAGAGAATGAGAGAGAGGGAGAGAGAGCTCCATAGTTAGAGCCAGAGCCAGAGAAAGACAGAGGGAATAAGCAGCAGGAGAGGGGCAGAGAGTGAGGGAGACCCAGAATGTGAAGCAGGCTGTAAGGCTGTGCTCTCAGCCCAGAGCCTCTCTGCTCTCTGGGGCTGGAACACAGGCACTGTGAGATCCTGACCTAGTTCAAATCGGAGGCCTCAGGGACTCAGACACCCCAGGAAATGCTCTTTTCTCTGCCAGGTCCTTCTGGCCTTTGTTCCTCACATCCCTAGGGAGGGCAGGCTGATGTGGGGGCTCCAGGAAACTGAGTCTCTAGGGTTCTGGAGATGAGGCCCCTGGCTTTTCCTTGTAATTTCCTAAGATACTGTCCATTGATGGAGGCCCCATCAGTTTCAGCATTCGTCTCCTGTCCTCTCCTTGGCACTTGGGCAGCCAGGAGTGCCTGAGGAATGTCACACAGATCTCTCCCGGCGGTGGCGACAGGTCATGCTAGCTCGCGTGTGGCCCTCTGCTTGCCTTGTGCTCCCTCATCCAGCACATGGATGATCTCCCTCATCCAGCACATGGAGGATTCCCAGTTCCCCAGCCCACGTGTGTTTGTTCATTCAGGAAAGAGCCAGCTTGCCACATTGTGCCTCTGTCTTTGTTCTCAGAATTCTCCCATGTTCATCTGACATGAAGATCTTCTGCTTTCTGTGTATCCATTGGCATGCACTTGCTCTGTTGGAAAGTAAGTCCCCACTGTGAGGAATTCGAGGCCACACCTAAGAGCAATGTCCCCTCATAATGACTGAAGAGCTTGGCCAAGGTATCCTGACTCTGGCCTAGGGTGGTGAAAAAGTCCTTCGGGCCTTGCCTTTGAGAAATATTTGGACAGGAGAAAGACATAGGGTACTTGGAGGTGCCAGAGGAAATGTTAGGGAGTTGCCCAAGCCAGAGAATTGGGAGGAAGCATGGTCAATTGCAGGGAGAAGAGGGGTTCTTGTGAGTTTTCTCCTATTGTCTACTGAAATGAAAGCCTTGAAGCCGTGATGTCTCCATAGCTGTTTCCTCCAGAGGTCTTGAGTCTCATTGAAATGTGGTAGGGCTCGCACTTCCCTAAGGAAAGCCCAGGCATTGGTGGCCGACTCCCACTCCAGCCCTAGGTGAGCCTAGAGCAGTCTGTTTCTCATATCCCCAAAGAATGATGAACTCCCTTCTACTGACCTTGTGGGGCTGGGCATTCATGGTTCCCCTGTAGGCCTCCTTCCCGGGGCTGCTTGAGATGGCTTCATATGGAAAATCAAATGGTTCCCACACCGCCGTTTCGCTTCCAGAAGTCTTCAGTGCATGGCCTGTTCAAGAAATACTTCCACAGAGCCTGATTCCAAACACCAAAGTGTGAATCCCGTTCCGCCAAAACTACTGGTGACTGTCCACTGTAGGTCAGGGTAAGAAATGCACTCAGTGCCAGAAGCTTCTCGTCCCTTTCTCAAGTCCAGGGGAAGAATTCTTGCTTGGCCAGCCCTGGTAAGCGCACTGAAGGCTAGACCTTCTTGCCTTCCACCTCACAGATGGTTCCCCTAGGCACACGGTGCCTCAGGCCCCGGTCGGCACCGAAGGGTCTCTTGAAAGAACGACTGCATCAGCTCCAGGTTCCAAACACTTGAGAACCAGCTGGGAGCGGGGACCGTTTGCCTCTCCATCAATGGTGCATCTATTTCCTGATGGGCAGGACAGATTTCCCTCTGTTTCTGGAGGAAGGATCCAGACCTCCCGCAGAATGGCTCTCTCAGGTGTGCAGGAGACCGTTTCGTGAAGGCCTGAGGCCCAAGCCCCTGGAACCCAGGGTGAAGCATTCATGGCCTCGAACATAAGACCGCGATGGCAGGGCTGCGAGGGCAAGAACTGAGCTTCAAGCCCTTGTAACCCCAGGTGGAGTAAAAATAACCTGGAAGAGAAGTCCTTGTTGGCAGAGCTGCAAGGCCAAGATGGGCCTTTTAGGTCTTTCTCCCCCCAAGTCAATTTTGCGGTGCAGTCTCTTACATATATTTTCCTGAGAATGATTTCTTAGTGTGGATTGTCATGGAAATAAAATCAAATCCGTTCAGATAAATGCTTCTATACCTTCGAAGTATATTCCCTTTTGAATTGGCGTTTGAAGAATGCTGCCTGACTCTCAGGAATGTGGTCCTTACGGCAGGTTTTGGTTAACACAGGTTAATCTAGCTCAGTAGAAGATAGATAATCTTAGGGAGCAACTTTAGAGAAAAACATGTTTTACACATAATCTTTTGAGTGTAGCCAGAACCTTCATGAATATCTGACTTCTTTGTGCTTCCCCTTTGAACCTGATATTTACCATAGTGTGGCCATCAGTTACTTTCTGACTGCACGTGCACTGTTTTTCACCCTCATATACTGATTGTTGAAACATTGTATGTAATCGAAAACACAAATCATTCTTTGAAGTTTTATGGAAAGCGTAGAAAGTTTTCATTGGTTTTTACTAGGAACTTTGAGAAACTGGAATGATTTCATCCTGTCAATCTTTACAAGATGTATACTTGGCGTGCTTAGAAAAAGTATATAAAAAACCTGGAGGAAGAATTAACTTCGGGCAGTCCTGATAAGAAGCTGTTTCCGAGAGACATACTCTGTGTCTTCTCTGGCATCCAGACAATCCCTCACGCAGGTGAAACCCTGGACCAACCAGATACCCTAGGAGAAGGAGCAGGTCTCCTCCCAGGGCAGACTCTGGCCCAGGTGTAGCCAATGGAGGTCCTTTGACAACAGCCCTAAGGTGTTCTCACTTGGCAGACAGTCAGCTTGCCAGTAGCTAGGAGAAGGCACTGAATTCTAACTGGGCCTATTCTCTTCTTTAATGATGAACATTGGTCCCCAGGGTGCCTCTTTGCATTTCATTGCTCTCTCCTCAGACTAGATTCGACTTGGGAGTCGTCCAGAACAAGAGCCTCAGAGGAACATAGACTTTGGAAACTAGAACATTCCAGGATCCAGCGGTCTGTGTCAGGTACACAGCCCGGGTCTGAGCTGGTATGGTGTACCCAGTCACTCTCTGAACCAATTGACAGCTCTCAGTGTCTCCTATCCCAGAGGATAGCTGGCCCTTCTGTCACTGGGGACTTGGTGCTAAGTCAGGTGGGGTCATTGCAGGGATGGGTAGCCAGCTGGTCTTTCTCCCCAAGTAGACATAGGTGCTTTCATACTGCAGATTCGAGAGCTCATGCATTTGAACCCTGGAGAAAGCTCAAAGGTTCTCTGAAGTGATGATTACACCCGGTCGGGTTCTAAGCACTTGACTTCAGCCAGGAGCCCCACACAGCCAGAGCTGAATCACTGTTGCCCCTGTCCTCTATGGGGAAAGGGCCAGAAAGAGACCCAAAGCCAGGACTTTCCCACTCTTTCTGAAGGAAGAATGCTGTCCTCTTGCTCACAGGGCCACCGTGTAGCCTGTTAAGGGCTCCATTCAACAAATCCCACAGGTGTTTCTTATTCCTGAGATGGCCAGCTTGCTAGGAGATGGCACTAGTCATTTCTTTTTCCATGTCACCTCATTCTGATTCCTAGTGAAGCATTCTGGCCCTCAGTGAATCTATTTTCACCCCTTTTTTCAAACAAGTTCCTCTCTGGGGTCCATCCCATATAGTCTGTGCTAAGAATACCCTCCTTGTTCAGCTGGGGATCATAGTCCTAACATCTGGACTGTGGGACAGGTTTGGTGACAGGCACCCCGGTAGTTGTTGTCAACCCCATGCAGGCCTTCAGAAGCCTGGGGTATTGGAATGGCCCAGCTTAGACATTGGCATTTAGCCTGGACCTGACGGCTGGGAAGGGAGCTGACCTCCTTTCTTGGCCGAGGGGACATGCAATGACACATCCTCTTTCCGGATTGTTCCCATTCCCATTGGAAGCATTGTAGTTTGGCTGTCCTTATGGCCACTGCCTTCCCATGTCTCGAGGTCTAACTCTTTACCCGTTTAGACTTAGGAAGCATGGAGCTGTCTCTCACTATACCCGTGCCCAGGGACAGATTTTCCCACAGGCGTGTGCATGTTGGAGGTGGCGGGCCCCAAGCAAGGCAGCCCAGCCTCTGCTATCGGCAGGTCTTGCGCTTCCTCAGACTTGAATTGACCTTGCATCTGTGGCCCCGATGTGCCAGCGGGACCACAGGCATCGGTGCTGGGTGCAGCTGACCACCACAAGGAGGTTTCTGGGTCAGGTGCCTAGGCGCGAACAGCCTTGTGCTTCAAAGAAGTGCCTCAGCAATCTCAGCAGTCCAGCAAATTCATCCCATGTTCTCAGTGTGGCCCTCAAGGCCTTGGTCTGTGCACTGCTATCTTCCTCCAGTATGCTCAACAGTGACAGTTCTGGCTGGAAGGAATAGATATACAACAGCCCCAAGCATAGTGGCAGAAGGCAGGGACTGGCAGAAAGTGTGATACCCATTGGGGCAGCACCTGGTGTTGGCCTCCTTGAGAATTCACTCCTCACAGCCCACTTTTGTAGTTTTCACGTGCTCTCGCATATGCAACCTCACGTTTAATGGATCTGCATGGTAGGAATGTGTCAAAGAAAGCCAGGAATAATCTTTAATAAGCATGTGTTGCGTCAAGGTGCTCGCCAGTGTGCTATGCGTCTGCGAGAAATGCAAAGGGATGTACTAGGGCATGGTAGTCTTGTCCCTTCACAAATCTTTAAGGTTGCACTGGTTTACAATAAAGAGACCTTGCCCTCAGAATCATTCACAAAGTGTAATCACTTCCGACCTTACAGTATGTCTTGTCTTCTAAAGGTGCTTGATACCTGCCAAGCTGTGAGGTTCTTCTATGGCCAAACCAAAACAACAACGCAGGCCTACTAGGCCAGAAACCTGAGATCTGGGGGACTCCTGCAGAGATGAACAAGCATACAGGGAAATCTATCCTGCTGAAGTGCCAGGGGTCCTTTAGGCCAATTATTCCAGGGTCACAAAGAATGGATTAGGTGCCCCAGTGGAGAGTCCAGGGTATGACTGTTGGAGAAACACATAGAGTGGACTCCAGGGAGGGCTCAGAGTGAACATAGAACAAATGGGGTGAAAATGGGTAGATGAGGGCCAGAGTTCTGAATCAGGGATAAGAATGAGTTAATGCAGAGAGTGACAAGGCTAGCACGGTCTTCCCCAGCTCCCACAATGACTGAGGATGGAGAAACCCGTGTGGGCTTTGGCAAATCCTGCCATCTATTAGTTCCACCTGAAAGTACTGTCAGCAAGGAGCCTACCCAGATTCTTTCCTCAGGGTCAGCGGGAAAGTCCTGGCTCCTGGTATGCGTCCTGCGCTTGCCTTCAGTACATGGGCGCAGCAGTGAAACAGCTGTAGCAGGGGTATACTCCCGCCCCTTGGGCAAGGGCTTGAAAGTGGGACTTGATGCAGGATCCCATCCAAAGGTACTTTCTGTGCTGGCCACAACCCTGAGTCTCCTGCCCACGTCAACACCTGCTGTCCTCCAAAATGAAGGGATCTCCTTTAGTGGGGCTGAGGGCTGGGGGACAACTGGAGACCTATGTTTGTGCATCCTCTAGCCAGCTAAGCAACACCGTGTGCTTAGGGCCAGAAGGGACAGGTTTCCTCTTGGAAATTAGAGCCAGAGAGCATTCAATTTCCTCCAGAACTGCCTGGGAAACTGGCACCAGTCCTACAGCCATGGCTGTGTCTGTAACCACCCCAGGGTCTGGAACATGAACTGAGACCTAGCTAGAAAAGCAGCAATGGGATGTCCATGAGGACAAGCAGTGCCCAAGTTCTGCATCTCCTAAGGGAATAGCAACCATCTGCACAGGAGATACCTAACTTACTTACCTCTCAATCCAGGCAGGAGGACAGCTCCCTTCCTGAAACGTGTGGCTTAGCCTACACGAGCATTCTCCAGCGGGCACCTGCAGGTGCTCTAGGCCTGGTGATGTCCAGAAAGTCTGCAAGCCAACTCCCAGTCCGCCTGTGGCCACGCCTATTGCACACTCACCAAAATGGTACCGGACTCCTCGCTTCATCGGAAAGGAGAGGCTTCTGAGACACTGGCTCTGAAAGGATTCCAGGGAACCCCTTGTCTCAAAAGAAGAGCAATTCTTTACTAGCGTTAGAATAGCCTGCTGAGGAACAAGAGCTCAGGGACATAAGGGTGCGGTCTCCTCTGCAGCATCCAGACTCTGGGAGCCCTGCACTGGCTCAGGATCTGATGGGAAACTCCCTTCCAATCCTTGGAACATGGTTGTGTAGGAGACAGCCACGTGGTCTTGCTGTGTGAACCGAGCAAGTGACAAAAGCCGCATCGGGACAGGAGTGACTACCAGGTGAGGCAAAATTCTCCATTCAAATGGGCACAGGTCGAATCGAGGAAGGAGAGATCTCCAACATCCCTTCCTCTTGTCTCACACAGGAGGCCGGATCCTCCCTAAACACTGGCTTAAACTCCCATCAAGCAATCTCCCTGGGCATCTTTCCACACCCTAGGTTTAGGGACAGCCTCGTCATTCTCCAATGAAAGGGAGAAGGGTCCAAAGCAATACCCATATCACCATCCCAAGGACACCTCCAAACTCCCACGCTGAAACAAGAGGATATTGCTCCAAGAAAGTGGCTCTGAATCAATTCCGTGGAGAACTTTCTTCACAAAAAGGGCTAAGTGGGGGACACAGCGTACCAGGGCTCATCGCACGTGAGATTTGGAGAATGTTGAGAATGAAGTACCCAGTGCAGTCTCCTCTGACCCGGGTTGTATCCGGAGAAACAAACGACTGTGGGCTTAGGCCAAGGGAGCCCCTGAGCGTCTACACCTGGGAGCCCTGTCAGCTAGAATTCTGCATATTTTCATTAGGACGGAGTGAATTCTGGCTTGGGTCTGCCCTTCCTGCTTCTTCAGGCACTTGAGGGAGGCAGCAGTGTTTGAGCTGTAGCTATTGGCCTCTGCTGGCTCTTGCTCAGGAGTCTGCCATAAGGACTTAGTTTCCGAATTCCTGGAAAGGGCTCTCCCAGACCTACCCCACCCCCCTTTACCTACTGCCCATGTGCTAACTTTCTGCTTCTCAGAATGAAGGCAAGTGAATCATCCAGGTCAGTGAGGCGAGCCGGCTCCCCTTTGCCTTACATAGCACAGCAGCCCCAGCACCAAGCAAGAACTAGGGACGCAAGGCCTTCATTCCTTTGGTGGAGCAGAGCCTGATATCTCTCACTGAGTGCTGGAGCAGATTTGGAGTCTGAGGCCTACCAAGGATTGTCAGCTTAGTGAGTGATGGCTGCATGGTTCCTAAGCATGAATAAATGCAGAGTGAGAAACACAGTAAGGGAGAGGGAATGGCTATAGCCATGAGCAAAGAGTTCTCACTATTTCGACAATGGGAATGAGGCTAATATGGCATAGAGATGGGTGTCTTCCTGTCCCCTTGGCCCAACAAGGAGGCCAGCTCCCCTCTAATATGTCTGGCCCAGCCTCCAAGCAAATCGGTCTCCGGTGGACTGCTGCCAAGGCTCTAGGCCTCTGGATGTCCATGTGGTCCTGCAACCAATGGCCAGGGCTCCTTTGGCTCAACCGTTCCGACAGTCCCAAGGACTGATCCACATTGGACATCTCCATGCTGGAGATAGAACTCTGAAAGACTGAATTCGCGTGGACCCTGACATGAGCCTCGATGGCTAAGAAACAATGTCATTCAACTTGATGCACCAGGCCTGATTTTACAAGCTCCATCTGAATAGAACTTCGTGAATGCTACACCGACTCTGGGCACCAAATCCGTTCAGTGTCTTGCGTTCTCTGCTCCAACAATATCTGCCCCCTGACACCCTGCAGTCATGTGCAGTGTGGTTTGTTCTTGTCATTCTGGCCCCAGCAAATGTCACGTCAGGGAGGCCTCTCATAGCCTCCGATGACTCCCCAGCCTGTCCTCACTGCACACTCGTTCTTTTCATGATGACAGCGCTTGCCCTAGTTTTCACATGTCTTGTCCTTCATCCCTGTGTACCTCTCCCCTCCAGACTGTGAAGACTTGGCAGGCAGGGACCCCTTTGTCATTGTAAGCCTTGCCCATGGGCCCACCCGATGGCCAAGCATGAGGTGAGTGCTTGGAGCAGTTACTGAATGAATAAATGGAAGCACCTTTGGCCTCTCCATCTCGAGTTTGACGAGCTTACTCTGTGGAGATAACTGGGAGTATGGGAGATTCCTGTTGAATGTGAGGCAGGGGAAATGCAGAATGACTCTGCATGACCTTTCCCTGGTCCAGTTCCCCCAGCAAAACTCGGTGGGCACCGCCTACACAGGAGGCTGCCTGTTGCCTGGTGTCCAGCGCTAGCCCTGGAGCCACAGGCATGAAATCTGCACAGAGAATCAGCACCTTCATGTGGCTGTCACGAAGGCAGAGGCCCTTTCAGATCCCAGGGTAAAACTCAGGACCTAGAGGCTCCAGGGCTGTGCAAGGGCCCTCAGGCTTCTGCCATTCCCCTTTGTCTGTCCATCTGCGTGTATGTGCTTTCCTCCTGAGGCATCCTCATGTCAGCCAGGACGATGACCCCCCTATTTCCCAAAGAAGACCCTGGGGGTCCAACAAAGACTGGGATTCTGTTGGACTCTAGATTCAGTGTACAGTGCTCTGACATGTGCTTCCCTATCCCAAGCCTCCACCAACCCGAGTCTCCAAGCGTCTCTAGGCTCTCCAAGGCTTCCAGCAAGAGAAAGCCTTTCTCTAGGGAATCGGAACACAGTGACTCATTGATGGAGAGCCAAGGCCAATGGACCCATGGTGCTTCTATGGAACTCTGGAGAAACACAACACTCTCCAGAAGAACGCTGAAGGCTTTACTTCTGTAGCTAGTGTCTAACCAATGGGACTTGACTCATCGTAATTCCAGGTGCCCTAGGCCTTTCTTCTGGAGTCTGGGCCCAGGGTGGCCCGGGGCCCAGAAGAAAGCTACCAATTTCACAAATTCCTTGCCCATGTTTGGGCCTTTGAGCATGCAGCTCAGAAAATGGATGCTGCTGCCACATGGCAGAGCTCTCTTGATCCTGTTCCCCAGTGTCTGCTTTTTCTTGAACACACACACCCTCAGTATGTGTGTGCCAGTGCCCATGTGGGGGCTGGATAGTGAAAGGAACCTATGTGGAGAGCAAGCGGGCATGATTTCTCCCAGAATATCAGACTCTCTCATTTCTAAAAACATGATGGGAGGGATTAGAGCCATGTTCTCAAAAGGGCCCGAGCCCAGCCTTATCCTCTGCACTCTTCCTACCTCCTGTGATCTGGGTCAGTCCTAGTCTCTCGATCAGATCAGTCACCACACTGTACAGTGAGAGTTTGGATACAGAACTCCCTAAAAAGTAGTCCAGAGGATGTGATGTCAGGCTCCATGAATCCTGGCTAGGGTGTCAGTGGGGAGTGGTCAGCCACACCTGTAGATGACGTATACCGGTTTCCTTTAGACAGGCCTCAACACCTGCCTAAGACAGGCAAATATTCAGAGCCAATGAGGGAAAACCAGGTGTGTGTCACTGGACATCGCAGGACATCACTAACCCCACAGTGCATGAGTGTGCTCCTTACCTTATGAGGTGTTCATGATAATGCAGCAAAGGCTCTACTCCAGAAGTAGGTCTGGAGCTACCACCCCAACCCACTACCACCTCCTGGTCCCAGGAGAGAAGGCATAGAGAGCAACCGGGCAGAAGCACTGTATCTCAGAATCAGAGAGTCTACTTCCACACCTGCCTCTGCTGCTAGGCACACAGAGATCTGTCCCTCAGAAGGAATGAGATAATGCACAGAGTGACATGACTAGCACCGTCTTCCCCAGCTCACAGACTGACTGAGGAAGGACAAACACCTGTTGTCTTTGGCAAACAGTGCCGTCTAGTAGTTCGACCTGAAAGCCCTGTCAGCAAGGAGCCTTCCGAGATTCTTTCTTCAGAATCAGAGGGAAAGATTTGGCTCTAGGCATGTGTCCTGTCCTTGCCATCAGTAACTGGGGTAGCTGGGATACAGCTAGCGGTAGGAGGGATGTGTCCCCGATGACGCAAGTGTTTGGGAGCAAGTCTTGGTGTAGGATTGCATCCAAAGGTACTTTCTGTGCTGACCAGACCCTGGACCATCCTGCCCACATGAAAACCTGCTGTTCTTCAAAATCAAGGCATCTCCCATTAGTGAGGGGAGGGAGGCCCACTGGATGCCCATGCTCATGGGTACCCTAGCCAGCTAAGCAATGCCATGTGCTCAGATCTCATCAGCGATGACAGATCCATATTCCTACAATTTCCTCAGGAACTGGCTGGGAAACTGGCATCATTCATATGGCCATGGCCCCTGGAACATGAATGGAGACCTAGCCAGGAAAGCAGCCTTGCGATGTGCATGAGGAGAAGCAATGGCAAAATTCTGCACCTCCCAAGGGCTGGCGTCCCTCAACAGAAAAGTTATCTTTCTTCCTCTACTCTCGATCCAGACAGGAGGCCAGCTCCATTCCCACACCTCTGGCTTAGTCTACACACAAGCATTCTCCAGCAGGCACCTACAGATGCTCTAGGCCTGGTGATGGCCACAAATTATGAAATCCAACTACAGGGTGCCTATGGCCAAGCCTATTGCACACTCACCAGGATTTCACCAGACTTCCAGCTTCACAGGACAGGACATGCCTCTGACACAAGGGCTCTAACACAATTCCAGAGAAACTCTTATATCCCAAGAAGAGAAAGGATTTACTAGAGCTATAGTAACCTCTTCAGCAACAAGAGCTCAGGGACATGTGAATCAATTGTCCTCTGGGACGTCAGACACTCAGAGCCCTCCATTGGGTCAGGAACTGACTGGAAACTCGTTTCCAATTCTCGTAACTCAGTTGCGTGTGGGAGAGCCACATGGTCTCAGTGTGTGATGTGAGAGCAAATTAGAAACTCAGCAACCGGAGAGGAATGACTACAAGGGGAGTCGAAGCGATCCATGCAAAGGGGCATGGGGAAAATCGAGGAAGTAGACCTCTACCTTCCCTTCCTTTTGTCCCACACAGGACGCAGGCTCCACCACTAACCTCTGGCTTAGCCTACCCACAAGCAGTCTCCCTGGGTCCCTTCAGGTACCTTAGGTTTGGCGAGGCCCACATCATTCTGAACCCAAATTGAGAAGGCTCAATGCAATATCTCTGTTACCATCCCAAGGACACCACAAAACCCCCAAACCGAAAAAAGAGGATATTACTCTAAGACTCTGTCTTGGAGTAGTCTTCATGCAAACCGTCTTTCGTGAAAAGGACCAAGGGGTGGCAGTGGAGACACACAGTGCCAGAGCTGTTCATTACGCATGTGACTGGAAGAATGTTGAGAATGAAGCACCCAGCGTGGGGTCCTATCAACTGGGCTGTATCCGGAAGGAGAAAGGCCTGAGGGCTTCGCCACAGGAGCCCCCTGAACAACTACACCTGACGGTCCTGTCAGCAAGAAGCCTGCATTCCTTCTTTGGGAGCCAGTGATTTCTGCATTGTAGTATCTCTGCCACAATTCCCATCAGTTGAGGGAGGCAGCAGGGCTTGAGCTGTAGCTATTGGGTTCTGAGGACTCTTGCTCAGGAATCTACAACGGGGGCTTGCTTCCCTAATTCCTGCCAAAGGCTCTTCCAGTGCTGACCCTTCCGGGTTCATACTGCCCATGCCTAAACTGTCTGCTTCACAGAATGAACACCAGTCACTCATCAGCTCAGTGAGGCAAGCTGGCTCCCCTTTACCCTGCATAGCACAGCAGGCCAAGCACCAAGCACCTAGGAACTGAAGGACTTCTTTTCTTTGGTAGAGCAGAGCCTGAGAGCTCTCACTAAGCACAGGAGCACAGTGAGAGTTTGCAGCCTAGCCAGGGGTGCCAGCTGTTGAGTGATGGCTCCATGGGTAGTATGGGGGAAAATACGGTCTAAAAACAGCAAGGGCAAGGAAATGGGAGTCAAATGGGCCACAGCTCGACATTTCCAGTGGGAATGGGGATCCACTGGGAAAGAAGAGGCCTAGCTTCAGTTGCCCTCGGCCCAGAAGGAGGGCAGCTCAGTGCCCAAATCTCTGGCCCAGGCTACGTGCCAAACATCCTCTGCCGGTCCCCCCAAAATACTCTGGGCCTCTGAATGGTCACATACTTTTGAAATGCAGTGACTCAACAAAGACAGAGCCCTGTGACAAGACTTCTTCCCCAGTCACAAGGACTGGACCCGACTTCCAGGTATAAGGCAGAGGATAGGACTCTTGAGACCCTTACTCTGAAGTAACAGTTGTGACAAGAACCCTGTTTCTTTACGAGAGTAAAGATGTGTCCAGATGATTCAGGATGGCAGGAGTTCTGCAGACCTGGAATGAAGAAAAATGGAAAGGAAGTGCCCAGCATCAGCTGCTGGCAATCTGGCCTGAAGAAGAAAAAGAAACACAGATGGCTTAGGCAACGGCGCCATCTAGTGTCTCTGTGCAGGAGCCTTGTCAGCAGCAGATCTTCCTTCTTTCAGAAGGACCTTGAGAGCCCAGGGAATTGGTCTGCTTTTCTGACTTTTCCCATCATGAAGTGGAGTAGGCAGTGACAGTGCTGCATCTGGGAGCTTCCCTCAGCTGTGGCGCCAAAGTGTGGAGAGGGAAAGTGGTTCCCTCTTAGTGTCTAGGGCTTTTCTGTGCTGACCAGCTTCTGGAGCCTACTGCTCCAGTGTGAACTTTCTGCTTTTCAGAAGGAACACACCTCAATCAGGCAGAGCAAGGAGATGAGCTGCCTCCACTCCAGCCACCCACCCCCCCACCCCTTGCTTCCAACAGCCAAGCACCAAGCTCAGGAATAGGAGGCTATTCTCCTTTGGGATACCCGATGCTCATGGCTGTTACTGAGCAGGGGACCCAGCTCCCACTGGACGCCCATCCCCAGATGCCTGCTCGGTGAATGCCAGCTCCATGGCACCTAAGGGTGAATGAAGAGGCAGTCAGAAGCACAGGAATGACTTCAGCCTGGACCAAAGGGCGTTCAATATTTCCCTGTAATGGGATTGTGATCCATGTGCAATGGAGATGTTGCTCTCCATCCCCTAGGTCCAACAAGGAAGCCAGCTCCCCGCTAATACGTCTGGCCCTAGCCTGGCCAAAAACAGCTCTCGACTGGACTCCTTTTGATGTCCTAGGGCTCTGGATGTCCATGTAGTCCTGAAACCAAAAGGCCTGGGCTCCTTTCTCTCCAGCTTTCCCACGGTCAAAAGGGCTTGTCCCCTTTGGGCTTCTGCAAGCCGGAGATAGCACTCTGAAAGACTAAATTTGTATGGACCCCACGACGATCCTTGATGGATGATAAACCTGTGCTATGAAACTGGATCCACCGAGGCCCAGAGCTCTTCATGTTGAGATGAACTTGACTAGCACAATGGATTCACAATCAGGGCCGGCTCAGGGATCAGAAGGACCATTGTGGGCTTTTGCTACAGGAGTGTTCCAAAGGATGCTCTGTGGAGCCCTGTGAGCAAGAGGCCCACATCCTTCCTTAAGACATAGAGGGGAATGTTGGCTCCTGGTGTGTTTCTGCTCATCATATCTTCGAGAGGGGGAGCAGAGGTTCTGAGATGCAAAGAGGGTCCTTCCATGTAGTGGTCTAGAGGTGGGAACGAGGCCTTGGTGCAGCATCTATTCTAAAGGCTTTCAGTGCCCTGATCAGGTCATGGAGCATGCTGCACATGCACAGACTGTCTGTTCTTCCGATTGAGGGTAGCTCCAGCCGTTAGGGGCAGGGTCCATGTGACTACTCATTCCCACGGTACTGTGGCCTTCCCAGCACCAAGGGCTCAGGGACAGGGGGTCAGCTGTCCTCTGGGATATCAGACTCTGCAAGCCCTGCCTTGGCTCAGGAAAGGCTTGGAACTCACCTCTGCTCCAGGGATGTTGGTTGGTGCAGGGGACAGACACAGGGTCTCCGTGTGTGAACTGAGACCAAGTTCGGACAGCAGCAATGGTAGAGAAATGACAATAAGGTGAGTCAAGCCGTGCTTTCAAATTGCCATGGGGGAAACTGAAGAAGGAGACCACGACTCTTCCTTCCCCTTGTCCCACACAGGAGGCGGAATCCACCTCGAACCTCTGGCTTAGCCTACCCACAAGCATTCTCCCTGGCTGCCTGCACACACCCTGGGTTTCGGGAGGGCCACATCATACTGAAACAAAATTCAGAGGGGACAAATGCAACACCTCTATCACCATCACAAAAACACCACCAAAGCCCCAGGCTGAGACACTGTCTCAGAAGAGTTTCAATGCAAACTGTCTTTCCTCAAAAGGGCTCGGGGGTGGCAGTGCAGACACACCATTGCCTGCCAGAGTTCTTCACCACACATGACTGAGAGAAAGTTGAGAATGAAGTATCCAGTGCACTCTCCTATCAACCAGCTTGTATTGTGAATGAGAGAGTCCTGTGGGCTAAGGCCAAAAGAGCACTCGGAAGGATTCTTCGCGGGAGCTCTGTGAGCAGGAAGCCTGCCTTCTTTCTTGAGGAGGCTCGATTTCTGGCTTGGTCTCTCCCTGCCACTTTTCCCATCAGTCGAGGGAGCCAGCAGTGCTGGAGCTGGAGCTACTAGCTTTGGAGGGCTCTTGCTCAGGAATCTGCAACCTGGGCTTGGTTCCCTAATTCCTGGCAAAGGCTCTTCCAATGCCAACCCCCTCCTCATTCCTACTGCCCATGTGCAATCTGGCTGCATCCCAGAATGAAGGAAAGCAATCATCGGGTCAGGGAGCCAATCAGGGTCCCCTTCACGCTCCTGAGCAGAGCAGGCCAAGCACCAGGCACACAGGGACATCTTTCTTGTGTCATGTTTCCTTTGGTAGAGCAGAGCCTGAGTGCCCTCACTGAACACAGGAGCAGAGGGGGATTTTGCAGCCTACCCAGCAATGCCAGCTGCGTGAGTGATGGCTCCAGGGGCCCTAAGAGAGACAAACATAAATGGTCAGAAATACAGAAAGGGGAAAGATATGGGCACCAGATGGGCAAAGCTCGACATTTCCAGTGGGAATGGGGATCCACTTGGAAAGAAGATGCCTGGCTTCATTGGCCCTCGGCCCAGAAGGAGGCCAGCTCCCTGCTCAAATCTCTGCCCGGTTACACCCCACACAACCTCTGCTGGTTGCCTTCCAATGCCCTGGGCTTCTGAATGGCCACCTACTTTTGAAACCCAGTGAGTTCATGAAGAAGGAGCCCTGTGGCCAAACCTCTCCCAGAACACAAGGACTGGACCAGACCCCCAAGTGGAAAGCAGATGATAGGACTCTTGAGACACTGACCGAGATGGATGGGAGAAAGGACCTTGTTTTTGCAAGAGAGTAAAGATGTGTCAAGATGGATAAGGAGGGCTGTAGAGACCTTGGAGGAAGTGAAATATGGAGAAGGAAGGCCCAGCACCAGCTGCTGGCAATCTGGCCCTTAGAAGAGGACACTTCCTTCCCGGATTTCAAACACTACTAACACAGTGAACCAAGATGTTAGACGAATGAAGCATTGCCCACCGTGTTCTTTGACAAAACGAGTATATGGTACTTCCCTCCAAGATCTGGGCACACGTTTCCGAACACACCCATTTTAGTGAAACAAGATGTTAGTTGAATGATGCAATCTCCACGGTGTTGATGAACAGAGTTGAGAATATGGCACTTCCCTTAGTCCTTGCATGGGATTTAAAAACTCTTTACCTAGTGACACATGAGGGTAGTCCAATGATGATCACAGCACGGTTTCACAGAGTGGAGTGTATGACACGTTGTTCCTAGTTCTGTGCATGGGATTCAACAAAGTACTAACTTACTGAAACAAGGCGTCAGTTGAATGATGCATTCCCCTCAGTGTTTTTTCATAGAGTTGAATGTATGGCACTTGGCTCCTAGTTCTGCTCATGGAATTCAACACACTACTAACTGACTGAAACGAGATGTTAGTTCAAAGATGTGTTCTGCACAGTGTTGTTTCACGATTTCAGTGTACTGGCGCTCGTTTCTAGTTCTGGGCCTGGGATCCAATACACCACTAACTTACTGAAACAAGGTGTCAGTTGAATGATGCATTCCCCACAGTGTTATTTCACAGAGTGGAGTGTATGGCACTTCGGTCCTAGTTCTGCGCATGGTATTCAAAACACTCCTCACTTACTGAGCCAAGATGTTAGTGAATCATGCATGCCCCACAGTGTCGTTTTGCAGAGTTGAGTGCATTTCACTTCGCTCCTAGTTCTATGGAAAGGATTCAACACACTAGTAACTTAATGGAGGAAGATATTACTTGAATGATGCATTCCCCACAGTCTTGATTCACAGATTTGAGTGCACAGCACTTAGCTCCTTGTTCGGCGCCTGGGCTTCAATACACTACTAACTTACTGAAACCAGATGTTAGTTGAATGATACTTTCCCATCACTGTTGTTTCACAGAGATGAGTGTATGGCACTTCGTTCCTAGTTCTGTGCCTGGAATTGAAGTTAGTGAAAGACGATGTTGATCGAAAGATGCATACCCCGCAGTGTTGGTTACCGGAATGGAGTGCGTTGCAGTTAGCTTGTATTTCTGCGCATGAGATTCAACACTTCTGACCTCCTGAAACGAGATGTTTGTGCAATAATGTGTTGCGAACATTGTTGTTTCCCTAAGTTCAGTGTATTGCACTATGCTCCTAGTGCTGGGCATGGGATGCATGGGATTCAATAAACTACTCACTCACTGAAACAAGATGTCAGTTGATTGATGCATTCCCAACAGTGTTGTTTGACAGAACTGAGTAGGTTGCACTCCGCTCCTAGTTCTGCGAATGGGATTCAAAACACTCCTCGCTTCCTGAACCAAGATGTTAGTTGAGTGACGCATTCCTCCAAGTGTTGTTTCACAGAGTTGAGTGTGTGGCAGACCATCGCTCCTAGTTCTGCGCTTTGGATTCCAAACACTGCTCACTTACTGAAGCAAGATGTTAGTGAAAGGAGGCATTCCCCACAGTGCTTTTTCAGAGTAGAGGGTGTTGGACTTCGCAGCTCTTGCTGCGCAATGGATTCCATCCACCGCTCATTTCCTGAAACAAGATGTTAGTTAACAACTTGTTCACTAACGTTGCCCACAGTGTTGTATCCCAGAGTTGAGTGTATGGTGCTTGGCTTTGGGTTCTGCGAATGGGATACCACACCCCGAACTTACTGAAAAAAGATGTTAATTGAAGGAGGCGTTCCCCACAGTGTTGTTTTACAGAGTTGAGCGTATGGCACTTTGCTCCTATTTCTGTGCATGTTACTGAACAAATTCCTACTTTATTGAAACAGGACGTTAGTTGAACGAGACATTCCCCTGGGTTTTGCTTCACAGAGTTGAGAGTATGGCACTTTGCTGATAGTTCTGCACACTCACTTCCACGCACTGCTAACATGCTGAAACCAGGTGTTAGTTGACTGAGGCAGTCCCCACAGTGTTATTCTACAGAGTTGCAGGTATGGCACTTCGCTCCAAGATGTGCGATTTGGATTCCACACACTGCTAACGTGCTGAAACAAGATGTTAGTTGAAGGAGGCTTCCGCACAGTGTTGTTTCAAAGAGTTAAGTGAATTGCACTTCGCTCCGAGTTCTGCGCTTTGGAATCCATACACTGCTGACTTACTGAAACAAGATGTTAGTGAAAGGAGGTATTCCCCCACAATATTGTTTCACAGCGTTGAGTGTATGGCACCTCGCTGCTGGTTCGCGTATTTGATACCCCGCTCTGCTAACTTGCTGAAACAAGATGTTGGGTAAAGTTGGTTTTTTCCACAGTATTCCATCCCAGAGTTGAGGATATTGCACTTTGCTTCTAGTTCTGCTCATTGGATTCCATACACTGCTCGCTCACTGAAACGAGGAGTTAGTTGAATGAGACATTCCTACAGTGTTATTTCACAGAGTGGAGAATACGGCATTCATTGCTAGTTCTGCGCTTTGGATTGCATACACTGCTCAGCTACTGCAACAAGATATGTTAGCTGAAGGAGGCATTCCCCACCGTGTATTTTCACAGAGATCAGTATAGGGCACTTCACTGCTAGTTCTCCTCATTCCATTCCACACACTGCTAACTTACTGAAACAAGATATTAGTTGAAAGACACAAACCCCACAGTTTTTTGTTCATAGAGTTGAGTGTATGGCACTTCGCTCCAAGACCTGCGCATTGGATCCACACATTGTTAACTTACTGAAACAGAACGTTAGTCGAATG
The DNA here is from genome assembly GCA_030068075.1 of Paguma larvata. Classification (NCBI taxonomy): domain Eukaryota; kingdom Metazoa; phylum Chordata; class Mammalia; order Carnivora; family Viverridae; genus Paguma; species Paguma larvata. Next base: position 104,469,570 of record CM057828.1, read on the forward strand.
AAGCATGTCCCACAGGGATGTTTCATAGAATCGAGTGTATTGCACTTCACTGGGACGTCTGCGTGTTCACTTTCACAGAATGCTAACTTACTGAAACAAGGTGTTAGTTCAATGAGGCATTTCCCACAGTGTTGTTTCACGGAGTGGAGTCAATGGCATCTCGCTGTTAGTTCTGCGCATTCAGTTTCACACACTGAAAACATACTGAAACAAGATAATAGTTGAAGGAGGCATTCCCTACAGTGTTGCTTCACAGATTGGAGCTGCTGGTTCTGTGCCTTCACTTCCTGACACTGCTCACTTGCTGACACAAGAGGTTACTTGATTGAGGCATTCCCCACCGTGTTGATTCACAGACTTGAGTCCATAGCACTGTGCTGCAAGTTCTGTGCATGGAAATGCACACCCTCTTAACTTACTAAAACAAGATATTAGTTGAATTAGGCATTCCCAACAGTGTTGTTTCGCAGAGTGGAGTGTATGGCACTTTGCTGCTAGTTCTGCGCGTTCAGTTCCTCACACTGCTAACTTACTGAAAGTACATGTTACAGGAAAGAGGCATTTTCCACAGCGTTGTTTCACAGAGTTGAGTGTGCGGCACTTCTCTGCGAGGTCTGCGCATTCAGTTTCTCACAATGCTATTTACCGAAACAAGAGGTTAGTTCAATGAGGCATTCCCCACAGTGTTGCTTCACAGAGTGAAGCATATGGCACCTCGCTACTACTTCAGCGCATTTAATATCACACACTGGTAACTTATTGAAACAAGATATTAGTTGAAGCAGGCATTCCCCACAGTGTTGTTTCACAGATATGAGTGCATAGCACTTTGCTCCTAGTTCTGCTCATGGGAATTTACACACTCTTATCTCACAGAAACAAGATGTTAGTAGAATTAGGCTTCCCACAGTGTTGTTTCACAGGGCGGAGAGCAGGGCACCTCTGCTAGTTCTGCGCATTCAGTTCCTCACACTGCTAATTTAGTGAAACAAGATTTACCTGAAAGAGACACTCCCCACAGTGTAATTTCGCCGAGTTGAGTGCATGGCACCTCCCCGCCTGCTCTGCGCAGTATTTATCAAACACCACTTACTTGCTGAAACAAGCTGTTAGTTGCAGGAGGCTTTCCCCTCTGTGTTGTTTCACGGAGTTGAGTGTATGACACTTCGCTGACAGGTCTGCGCATTCGGTTTCACACAATGCTAACGTACTGAAACAAGAGGTTAGTACAATGAGGCATTCCCCACAGGGCTGTTTCACAGAGTTGTGTGTGTGGCACTTCTCTCCAACATCTGTGCGTTGGATTCCACATGCTGCTAACTTACTGAAACATGATGTTAGAGGACGGAGGCCTTCCACACAGTGTTGTTTCACAGAATTGAGTATGTGACACTTCGCTGCTACTTCTGCGAATTGGATTCCGTACAGTGCTACCTTACTGAAACAAGAAGTTAGTTCAATGAGGCATTCGCAGAGTGGAGTGTATGGCACTTTGCTGCTAGTTCTGCGCATTCTGTTCCTCTCACTGCTAACTTACTGAAACAAGATTAGTTGATTGGGGCATTCCACACAGTGTAGTTTCACAGAGTGGAGTGTATGGCATGTCGATACCTCTTCTGTGCATTCAGCTCATCACACTGCTAACTTACTGAAGAAGAGGTTACTTGATAGAGACACTCCCCACAGTGTTATTTCACAGAGTTGAGTGCATGGTACCTCGCTGCCTGTTATCTGCATTATTTATCACACACCGCTAACTCGCCGATCCAAGCTTTTACTTCAAGGAGGCCTTCTGTACTGCATTGTTTCACAGAGACGAGTGTATGGCACTTACTGCTAGGTCTGTGCATTCGGTTTCGCACAATGCTAACTAACTGAAACAAGAGGTTAGTTCAATGAGGCATTCCCAAAAGTATTGTTTCACAGAGTTGTGTGAATAGCACTTCGCTCCAGGATCTGTGCGTTGGATTCCACACGCTGCTAACTTACTGAAACATGATGTTATAGGAAGGAGGCCTTCCACACAGTGCTGTTTCAGAGTTGAGTATATGACACTTCGCTGCTAGTTCTGCGAATTGGATTCCATACACTGCTACCTTACTGAAACAACAGGTTTGTTTAATGAGGCACACGCCAAGTGTTGTTTCACAGAGTGGATTGTATGGCACTTTGCTGCCAGTTCTGCGCATTCAGGTCCTCACACTGCTAACTTGCTGAAACAAGATGTTAGTTGATTGAGGCATTCCCCACAGGGTTGTTTCACAGCCTGGAGCTTATGGCACTTTGCTGCTAGTTCTGCCTGTTCAGTTCCTCACACTGCTAACTTGTTGAAACAAGATGTTAGTTGGTTGAAGCATTCCCCACAGGGTTGTTTCACAGCCTGGAGCGTATGGCACTTCGCTGCTAGTTCTTTGCGTTCAGTTCCTCACACTGCTAACTTACTGAAACTAGATATTATTTGAAAAAGCATTCTCCACAGTGTTGTTTCACAGAGTTGAGTGTATGACACTTCGCTCCGAGGTCTGCGCATTCAGATTCACAAAATGCTAACTGACTGAAACAGGCGTAATTGACAGAGGCCTTCCCCACAGGGTTTTTTCTCAGAGCGAAGCATATGGTAGCTCGCGACTGGTTCTGCGACTAGTTCTGTTCTATCACACACTGATAACTTACTGAAACAAGATATTAGTTGAAGGAGCCATTCCCCACAGTGTTGTTTCGCAGGGTGGAGCTTATGGCAATTGATGCTCGTTCTGCGCATTCAGTCCCAACAGGGCTAACTTCTTGAAACAAGATATTAGATGATTGAGGCGTTCCCCCTTGTGTCCATTCACAGAGTTGAGAGGATGGCACTTCGCTGCTGGTTCTGCGCGTTCAGCTTCACAGACTAAAACCTTACTAAAACAACATTATAGTTGGTTGAGGCATTCCCCACAGCGTTGTATCACGGAGATGAGTGCATAGCACTTTGCTCCTAGTTCTGTGCATTCAGTTCTTGACACTGCTATCTTGCTGAAACAAGATGTTAGTTAGTTGAGGCATTCCCCACCGTGTTGTTTCACAGCCTGGAGCGTATGGCACTTGGCTCCTAGTTCTGCACATTCAATTTCACACACTGATAACTTACTGAAACAAGATATTAGTTGAAGGAGGCATTTCCCCACAGTGTTGCTTCACAGATTGGAGCATATGGCACTTTGCTCCTAGTTCTGTGCATTCAATTCCTGACAGTGCTAACTTGCTGAAACAAGATATTAACTGATTGAGGCATTCCCCTTTGTGTTGTTTCACAGAGTTGAGTCCATAGCACTTAGTTCCTAGTTCTTCACAAGGGAATCCACGCCCTCTTAACTTACTGAAACAAGATGTTAGTTGAATTAAGCATTCCCCACAGTGTTGTTTCACAGAGTGTTGTTTCATACACATACACAGCGAGTGTATGGCACTTCGCTGATAGTTCTGCGCTTCCTATTTCACAAACTGTTAACGTACTGAAACAAAATATTAGTTCAAGGAGGCATTCACCACAGTTTTGTTTCCCAGAGCTGAAAGTAAGGCAATTCCCGTCTAGGATTCCATACAATGCTCACTTACTGAAACAAGTTGTTAATTAAAGGAGGCATTCAACACTGTGTTGTTTCACAGTATGTTGTTTCATACACATACACAGCGAGTGTATGCCACTTCGCTGCTTGTTCTGCACATTCAATTTCACACACCGATAACTTACTGAAAGAAGGTATTTGTTGAAGGAAGCATTCGCCATAGTTATATTTGACAGATTAGTGCCAAGCACATTGCTCCTAGGTCTGCTCATGGGAATCCACACACTCTTACTAAAACAAGATGTTTGTTGAATTAGGCATTCCCCACAGTGTTATGTCCCAGAGTTGGGTGTATACCACTTCACTGCCTGTTCTGCGCATTTTATATCACACACCGCTAACTTGCAGAAACAAGCTGTTAGCTGCAGGAGGCCTTCCGCACTGCGTTGTTTCAGAGTTGAGTTTATGGCACTTCACTCCAAGACCTGTTCGTTGGATTCCACACGCTGTTAACTTACTGAAACGTAATGTTTGAGGAAGGAGGCCTATCACAGTGTTGTACACAATGTACAGAAGTAGCAGCGAAGTGCCATACACTCAACTCTGTGAAACAACACTGGAGAGAGACTCCTTGAACTAACCTCTTGTTTAAGTAAGGTAGCAGTGTACGCATTCCAATTCGCAGAACGAGCAGCGAAGTGTCGTATACTCAATACCCTGAAACAACACACTGTGGAAGGCCTCCTTCCTGTAACATCATGTTTCAGTAAGTTAGCAGCGTGTGGAATCCAACACACAGATCTTGGAGCGAAGTACCATACACACAACTCTGTGGGGAATGCCTCATTGAACTAAACCATGTTTCAGTAAGTTAGCCTTGTGTGAAACCAAATGCGCAGACCGAGTAGCGAAATATCATGTACTCCACTCTGTGAAACAACGCAGCGCGCAAGGCCTCCTGCAACTACCAGCTTGTTTCACCAAGTTACGGTATTTGATGAATAATGCGCACAACAAGCAGGAAGGTGCCATGCACTCCACTCTGTGAAACAACACAGCGTTGATGCCTCCATTAAATTACATCATGTTTCAGTAAGTTAACATTGTATGGAATTCTAGGCGAGTGGTGCCATACATTCAGCTCTGTGAAACAAGGCAGTGCGGAAGGCGTCCTGCAAGTAACAGCTTGGTTCAGCAAGTTAGAGGTGTGTGATAAACAATGAGCACAAGAGGAAGCGAGGTACCGTGCACTCAACTCTGTGAAATAACACTGCCGGGAGTGCCTCTTTCAAGTAACATCTTGTTTCACTAAGTTAGCACTGTAAGGAGCTGAAGGCGCAGAACTAGCAGCAAAGTGCCATTTACTCCAATGTGAGAAACAACACTGTGGGGAATGCCTCGATCAGCTAACATTTTGTTTCAGTAATTTAGCAGTATTAAGAATTAATTGAATGCGCAGAACTGGAAGCAAAATGTCATACACTCCACTCTGTGAAACAACACAGTGGTGATGCCTCCATTAAATAACATCTTGTTTCAGTTTGCAGTGTGAGGAACTGATTACGCAGAACTGGAAGCAAAGTGCCATATAATGGTGGAGCGCAGGGCACCTCTCTGCTAGTTCTGCGCATTCAGTTCCTCACACTGCTAATTTAGTGAAACAAGATTTACCTGAAAGAGACACTACCTACAGTGTAATTTCGCCGAGTTGAGGGCATGGCACCTCCCCGCCTGTTCTGCGCAGTATTTTTCACACACCGCTTACTTGCTGAAACAAGCTGTTAGTTGCAGGAGGCCTTCCGCTCTGTGTTGTTTCACGGAGTTGAGTGTATGACACTTCGCTGACAGGTCTGCGCATTCGGTTTCACACAATGCTTACGTACTGAAACAAGAGGTTAGTACAATGAGGCATTCCCCACAGGGCTGTTTCACAGAGTTGTGTGTGTGGCACTTCTCTGCAACATCTGTGCGTTGGATTCCACATGCTGCTAACTTACTGAAACATGATGTTAGAGGAAGGAGGCTTTCCACACAGTGTTGTTTCACAGAATTGAGTATGTGACACTTCGCTGTTACTTCTGTGAATTGGATTCCGTACAGTGCTACCTTACTGAAACAAGAGGTTAGTTCAATGAGGCATTTGCCACAGTGTCGTTTCACAGAGTGGAGTGTATGGCACTTGGTTTCCTCTTCTGTGCATTCAGCTCATCACACTGCTAACTTACTGAAAAAGATCTTACTTGATAGAGACACTCCCCACAGTGTTATTTCACAGAGTTGAGTGCATGGTACTTCGCTGCCTGTTGTCTGCATTATTAATCACACACCGCTAACACGCCGATCCAAGCTGTTACTTGAAGGAGGCCTTCCGTACTGCGTTGTTTCACAGAAACGAGTGTACGGCACTTACTGCTAGGTCTGTGCATTCGGTTTCACACAATACTAACTAACTGAAACAGGAGGTTAGTTCCATAAGGCATTCCGAAAAGTGTTGTTTCAAAGAGTTGTCTGAATAGCACTTCGTTCCAATATCTGTGCGTTAGATTCCACACGCTGCTAACTTACTGAAACATGATGTTATAGGAAGGAGGCCTTCCATATAGTGCTGTTTCAGAGTTGAGTCGCTGCTAGTTCTGGGAAGTGGATTCCGTACAATGCAGGTTTGTTCAATGAGGCACACGCCGTGTTGTTTCAGAGAGTGGAGTGTATGGCACTTCACTTCCAGTTCTGCGCATTCAGTTCCTCAAAATGCTAACTTTCTGAAACAAGATGTTAGTTGATCGAGGCATTCCCAAGGCAATGTTCCACAGAGTGGATTATGTGGCAATTTGCTGCCGCTTCTGCTCATTCAGTTCCGCACACTACTAACTTACTAAAAAATATGTTATTTAATGGAGGCATTCACCACTGTGGTGTTTCACAGAGTGGAGTGTATGACACTTCAACACTAGGTCTGCGCATTCAATTTCACATAATGCTAACTTAGTGAAACAAGAGGTTAGTTCCAGGAGGCATTCCACACAGTGTTCTTTCACAGAGTTGTGTATATGGCACTTCGCTCCAAGATCTGTACTTTTGATCCCACACGCTGCTAAAGTACTGAATATTGATATTAGAGGAATGAGGCCTTCCAAACAGTATTGGTTCACAGAGTTGAGTATACGACACTTCGCTGCTAGTTCTGTGAATTGCAATCCGTACACTGCTTCCTTACTGAAAATAAGAGGTTAGTTCAATGAGACATTAGCCGCTGTTTCAGTTTAAAGAGTGGAGTGTATGGTACTTTGCTTCCAGTTCTGCGAATTCAGTTCTTAACACTGCTAACTTACTGAAATAAAATGTTAGTTGATCGAGGCATTCCCCACAGTGTTGTTTCACAGAGTGGAATATATGGCACTTTGCTGCTAGTTCTGCACCTTCAGCTCCTCACAGTGCTAACTTAGTGAAACAAGATGTTACTTGACAGAGGCAGTCACCACCGTGTTATTTCACAGAGTTGAGTGCGTGGCACCTCGCTGTCTGTTCTGAGCATTATTTTCCACACACCGCTAACTTGCTGAAAGAAGCTGTTCCTTGCAGGACGCCTTCCGCGCTGCGTTCTTTCACAGAGCCGAATGTATCGCACTACTCACCTAGGATTCCATACAATGCTAACTTACTGATCAAGATGTTTTTTAATGGAGGCAGTCCCCACTGTGTTGTTTCACAGAATGGAGTGTAGGACTCCTCAGTACTAGGTCTGCGCATTCAGTTTCACATAATGCTAGCTTACGGAAATAAGAGGAGAGGTTAGTTCAATGAGGCCTTGCCCACAGTGTTGTTTCACTGAGTTGTGTGTATGGCACTTCCCTCCAAGACCTGTGCGTTGGATTCCACACACTGCTAACTTACCGAATCATGATGTTAGAAGAATGAGGTCATCAGCAACGAGTTGTTTCACAGAATTGAGTGTACGACACTTCCCTGCTAGTTCTGTGAATTGGAATCCGTACACTGCTTCCTTACTGAAGCTAGAGGTTAGTTCAATGAGACATTCGCCACAGTGTTGTTTCATAGAGTTAAGTGTATGGCACTTGGCTGCCAGTTCTACGCAATTAGTTCCTCTCACTACTAACTTACTGAAACAAGATGTTAGTTGATTGGGGCATTCCACAGAGTGTAGTTTCACAGAGGGGAGAGTATGGCGCTTCGCTTCCTGTTCTGTGCATTCAGCTCCTCACAGTGCTAACTTACTGAAACAAGATGTTCCTTGAAAGAGGCAGTCCTCACAGTGTTATTTCACAGAGTTGAGTGCATGGTACCTCGCTGTCTGTTGTGTGCACTATTTATCACACACCACTAAGCAGCTGAACTAAGCTGTTATTGCAGGAGGCGTTCCGCACTGCGTTGTTCCACAGAATGGATTGTATGGCACTTTGCTGCCAGGACTGCGTTATCAGTTTCTCACACTGCTAACTAACTGAAACAAGATGTTATTTAATGGAGGCATCACCACTGTGTTGTATCACAGAGTGGAGTGCACGGCACCTCCCTGCTTGTTGTGCACATTATTCATGAAACGCTGCTAACTTACTGAAACATAATGTTAGAGGAAGGAGGCCTTCCACAGTGTTGTACACAATGTACAGAAGTAGCAGCGAAGTGCTATACACTCAACTCTGTGTAACAACACTGTGGCGAGAGACTCCTTGAACTAACCTCTTGTTTCAGTAAGGTAGCAGTGTACGCATTCCGATTCGCAGAACGGGCAGCGAAGTGTCGTATACTCAATACCCTGAAACAACACACTGTGGAAGGCCTCCTTCCTGTAGCATCATGTTTCAGTAAGTTAGCAGCGTGTGGAATCCAATGCACAGATCTTGGAGCGAAGTACCATACACACAACTCTGTGGGGAATGCCTCATTGAACTAAACCATGTTTCAGTAAGTTAGCCTTGTGTGAAACCAAATGCGCAGACCGAGTAGCGAAATGTCATACACTCCACTCTGTGAAACAACGCAGCGCGCAAGGCCTCCTGCAACTACCAGCTTGTTTCACCAAGTTACGGTATTTGATGAATAATGCGCACAAACAGGGAGGTGCCATGCACTCCACTCTGTGAAACAACACAGCGTTGATGCCTCCATTAAATAACATCATGTTTCAGTAAGTTAACATTGTATGGAATTCTAGGCGAGTAGTGCCATACATTCAGCTCTGTGAAACAAGGCAGTGCGGAAGGCGTCCTGCAAGTAACAGCTTGGTTCAGCAAGTTAGAGGTGTGTGATAAACAATGAGCACAAGAGGAAGCGAGGTACCGTGCACTCAACTCTGTGAAATAACACTGCCGGGAGTGCCTCTTTCAAGTAACATCTTGTTTCACTAAGTTAGCACTGTAAGGAGCTGAAGGCACAGAACTAGCAGCAAAGTGCCATTTACTCCAATGTGAGAAACAGCACTGTGGGGAATGCCTCGATCAGCTAACATTTTGTTTCAGTAATTTAGCAGTATTAAGAATTAATTGAATGCGCAGAACTGGAAGCAAAATGCCATACACTCCACTCTGTGAAACAACACTGTGGCGTGTGCCTCAATGAAGTAACCTCTTGTATCAGTAAGGAAGCAGTGTACGGATTCCAATTCACAGAACTAGCAGCGAAGTGTCGTATACTCAATTCTGTGATACAACTCTGTGTGGAAGGTCTTCTCTTCTAACATCATGTTTCCGTAAGGTAGCAGCGTGTGGATTCCAACGCACAGATCTCGGAGCGAAGTGCCATACACACAGCTCTGTGAAACAACACTGTCGGCAATGCCTCATTGAAATAACCTCTCCTTTCAGTAAGCTAGCATTATGTGGAACTGAATGCGCAGACCTGGTAGCAAAGTGTCATAGACTCCACTCTGTGGAACAACACAGTGGTGGATGCCTGCATTAAATAACATCTTTTTTCAGTAAGTTAGCACTGTATGGAATCCTAGGCGAGTAGTGAGATACTTTCGGCTCTGTGAAAGAAAGCAGTGCGGAAGGCATCCTGCAAGGAACAGCTTCTTTCAGCAAGTTAGCGGTGTGTGGAAAATAATGCTCAGAACAGACAGCGAGGTGCCACGCACTCAACTCTGCGAAATAACACTGGTGGGAGTGCGTCTGTCAAGTAACATCTTGTTTCACTAAGTTAGCACTGTAAGGAGCTGAAGGTGCAGAACTAGCAGCAAAGTGCCTTATATTCCACTCTGTGAAACAACACTGTAGGGAATGTCTCATTCAACTAACTCCTCGTTTCAGTGAGTGAGCAGTGTATGGAATCCAATGAGCAGAACTAGAATTGAGGTGCAATATCCTCAACTCTGGGATGGAATACTGTGGAGAAAACCCACTTTACTGAACATCTTATTTCAGCAAGTTAGCAGTGCGGGGTATCAAACGCGCAGAACCAGCAGCGAGGTGCCATGCACAAAACTCTGAAACAACACTGTGGGGAATGCCTCATGGAACTAACCTCTTGTTTCAGTAAGTTAGCATTGTGCGAAACTAAATGCAGAGATCTAGCAGTAAGTGCCGTACACTCCTCTCTGTGAAACAACGCAGTGCGGAAGGCGTCCTGCAAGTAATAGCTTGTTTCAGCAAGTTAGCGGTGTGTGAGAAATAATGCGCACAAGAGGAAGCGAGGTACCAGGCACTCAACTCTGGGAAATAATCCTCACAGGAGTGCCACTTTCAAGGAGCATCCTGTTTCAGTAAGATAGCAATGTTGAGGAGCTGAGTGCGCAGAACTGGAAGTGAAGCGCCATACGTTCCACTTTGTGAAACAACCCTGTGGGGAATGTGCCAGTCAACAAACATCTTGTTTCAGTAGGTTGGCAGTGAGAGGAACTGAATGCGCAGAACTGGAAGCTAAGTTCCATACACTCCACTCTGTGAAACAGCAGTGTGGCGAATGCCTCATTGAACTAACCTCTTGTTTCACTAAGTTAGCATTATGTGAAACTGAATGCACAGACCTAGAGTCGAAGTGTCATACACTCCACTCTGTGAAACACCACAGTGGTGAATGCCTCCATTAAATAACACCTTTTTTCAGTAAGTTAGCAGTGTGAGGAACTGAATGCGCAGAACTGGCAGCAAAGTGCTATATAATCCACTATGTGGAACAACGCCTTGGGAATGCCTCGATCAACTAAAATCTTCTTTCAGTAAGTTAGCAGTTTGAGGAAATGAATGTGCAGAACTGGAAGCAAAGTGCCATACACTCCACTCTGTGAAACAACACAGTCGTGAATGCCTCCATTAAATAACATCTTGTTTCAGTAAGTTAGCATTGTATGGAATCCTAGGTGATTAGTGCGATATATTCGGCTCTGTGAAAGAACGCAGTGCGGAAGGCGTCCTGCAAGGAACAGCTTCTTTCAGCAAGTTAGCGGTGTGTGGAAAATAATGCGCAGAACAGACAGCGAGGTGCCACGCACTCAACTCTGTGAAATAATACTGACAGGAGTGCAACTTTCAAGGAATATCTCGTTTCAATAAAATAGCAGTGTGAGGAGAAGAGTGTGCAGAACTGGAAGCGAAGGGCCATAAGTTTCACTCTGTGAAACAACACTGTGGGGAGTGTCCCAATCAACTAAAATCTTGTTTCCGTACGTTAGCAGTGAGAGGAACTGAACGCACAGAACTAGCAGCGAAGTGCTATACACTCAACTCTGTGTAACAACACTGTGGCGAGAGACTCCTTGAACTAACCTCTTGTTTCAGTAAGGTAGCAGTGTATGCATTCCAATTCGCAGAACTAGCAGCGAAGTGACGTATACTCAATTCTCTGAAACAACACACTGTGGAAGGCCTCCTTCCTGTAACATCATGTTTCAGTAAGTGAGCAGCGTGTGGATTCCAATGCACAGACCTTGGAGCAAAGTACCGTACACACAACTCTGTGAAACAACACTGTGGGGAATGCCTCATTGGACTACACCCTTGTTTCAGTAAGTCAGCATTGTGTGAAACCAATAGCGCAGACCGATTAGCAAAATGTCATGCACTCCACTCTGAACCAACGCAGCGCGTAAGGCCTCTTGCAACTACCTGCTTGTTTCACCGAGTTACGGTGTTTGATGAATAATGCGCACAACAAGCAGGGAGGTGAAGTGCACTCCACTCTGTGAAACAACACAATGGTGATGCCTCCATTAAATAATATCTTGTTTCAGTAAATTAGCAGTTTGAGGAAATAATTGTGCAGAACTAGCAGCTATATTCTCCACCCTGTGAAACAACACTGTGGGGAATGCCCCAATCAACTAACATCTTGTTTCAGTAAGTTAGCAGTGAGAGAAACTGAATGCGCAGAACTTGCCGCAAAGTGCCATACACTCCACACTGTGAAACAACACTGTGGTGTGTGCCCCTTTGAACTAACCTGTTCCTTCAGTAAGGTAGTAATGTACGGAATCCAATATGCACAACTAGCAGCCCAGTGTCCTATACTCAACTCTGTGAACCAATACTGTTTGGAAGGCCTCATTCCTCTAATATAAAAATTCAGGATGTTAGCAGCGTGTGGAATCCAATGCACAGATCTTGGAGCCAAGTGCCATATACACAACTCTGTGAAACAACACTGTGGGGAATGCCTCCTGGAACTAACCTCTTGTTTCACTAAGTTAGCATTATGTGAAATTGAATGCGCAGATCTAGTGTCGCAGTGTCATACACTGCACTGTGTGAAACACCACAGTGGTGAATGCCTCCATTAAATAACATCTTTTTTAGTAAGTTAGTAGTGTGCGGAACTGAATGAGCAGAAGTGGCAGCAAAGTGCCACATAATCCACTCTGTGGAACAACGCCTTGGGAATGCCTCGATCAACTAACATCTTGTTTCAGAAAGTTAGCATTTTGAGGAACTGAATGCACAGAACTGGAAGCGAAGTGCCATACACTCCACTCTCTGAAACAACACGGCGTGTGCCTCATTGAACAAACCTGCACTGTACGGAATCCAATTCGCAGAACTAGCAGCGACTCAACTCTGAAACAGCACTGTATGGAAGGCCTCCTTCCTATAACATCATGTTTCAGTAAGTTAGCAGCATGTGGAATCCAACGCACAGATCTTGGAGTGAAGTGCTATTCAGACAACTCTTTGAAACAACACTTTTCGGAATGCCTTATGGAACTAACCTCCTGTTTCAGTTAGTTAGCATTGTGCGAAACCCAAAGCACAGACCTAGCAGTAAGTGCCGTACACTCGTTTCTGTGAAACAACGCAGTACGGAAGGCCTCCTGAAGTAACAGCTTGGATCGGCGAGTTAGAGGTGTGTGATAAATAATGCAGATAACAGGCAGCGAGGTACCATGCACTCAACTCTGTGAAATAACACTGTGGGGAGTATCTCTATCAGGTGACATCTTCTTCAGTAAGTTAGCAGTGTGATGAGCTGAATGCACAGAAGAGGTATCGACGTGCCATACACTCTACTCTGTGAAACGACACTGTGGCAAATGCCTCATTGAACTAACCTCTTGTTTCAGTAAGGTAGCACTGTACGGAATCCAATTCGCAGAAGTAACAGCGAAGTGTCACATACTCAATTCTGTGAAACAACACTGTGTGGAAAGCCTCCTTCCACTAACATCATGTTTCAGTAAGTTAGCAGCATGTGGAATCCAACGTACAGATGTTGGAGAGAAGTGCCACACACATAACTCTGAAACAGCCCTGTGGGGAATGCCTCACTGTACTAACCTCTTGTTTCAGTACGTTAGCATTGTGTGAAACCGAATGCGCAGACCTGTCAGCGAAGTGTCATACACTCAACTCCGTGAAACAACACAGAGGGGAAGGCCTCCTGCAACTAACAGCTTGTTTCAGCAAGTAAGCGGTATGGAAAAATACTGCGCAGAACAGGCGGGGAGGTGCCATGCACTCAATTCGGCGAAATTACACTGGGGGGAGTGTCTCTCTCAGGTAAATCTTGTTTCACTAAATTAGCATTGTGAGGAACTGAATGCGCAGAACTAGCAGAGAGGTGCCCTGCTCTCTGCTCTGTGAAACAACACTGTGGGAAGCCTAATTCAACTAACGTCTTGTTTCTGTGAGATAAGAGTGTGTAAATTCCCATGAGCAGAACTAGGAGCAAAGTGTTATGCACTCATATCTGTGAAACAACACTGTGGGGAATGCCTGCTTCAACTAATATCTTGTTTCAGTAAGTTACTAGTGTGTGATATTAAATGCGCTGAAGTAGTAGTGAGGTGCCATATGCTTCAACACTGTGGGGAATGCCTCATTGAATTAACCTCTTGTTTCGGTAAATTAGCATTGTGAGAAACTGAATGTGGAGACCTCGCAGAGAAGTGCCGCACACTCAACTCTGTGAAACAACGCTGTGGAAAATGCCTCTTTCCTGAACATGTACTTTCAGTAAGTTAGCAGTGTGAGGAACTGAACGCAAAGAACTAGCAGCAAAGTGCCTTAGGCGCCAGACTGTGAAACAACCCTGTGGGGAATGCCTCAATCAACTAACATCTTGTTTCAGCAAGTTAGCAGTGCGAGGACCTGAATGCGCAGAACTAGCAGCAAAGTGCCATACACTCCACTCTGCGAAACAACACTGTTGGGAATGCCTAATTCAACTAATATCTTGTTTTAGTAAGTTAAGAGGGTGTGGATTTCCATGCACAGAACTTGCAGCACAGTGCTGTGGACTCAACTCTGTGAATCAACACGGTGGGCAATGCCACAATCAAATAAAATCCTGTGTCAGCAAATGAGCAGTGTCAGAAACTGAAGGCACAGAACCAGCAGCTCCAATCTGTGAAGCAACACTGTGGGGAATACCTCCTTCAACTATTATCTTGTTTCAGTATGTTTTCAGTGTGTGAAACAATGCGCAGAACTAGCAGCGAGATGCCATTGACTCCACTCCGTGAAACAACACTGTGGGAAATACCTCACTGAACCAACACCTTGTTTCAGTAAGTTAGCATTGTGTGAAAGTGAACGCGCAGACCTCCCAGTGAAGTGCAATACACTCGATTCTATGAAACATCCCTGTGGGACATGCTTCATTCGACTAACGTTCTGTTTCAGTAAGTTAACAATGTGTGGATCCAATGCACAGGTCTTGGAGCGAAGTGCCATACACTCAACTCTGTGAAAAAAAAACTGTGGGGTTTGTGTCTTTCAACTAATATCTTGTTTCAGTATGCAATCCAAAGCGCAGAACTAGCAATGAATGCCGTATTCTCCACTCTGTGAAACAGCACTGTAGGGAATGTCTCATTCAACTAACTCCTCGTTTCAGTGAGTGAGCAGTGTATGGAATCCAATGAGCAGAACTAGAATTGAGGTGCAATATCCTCAACTCTGGGATGGAATACTGTGGAGAAAACCCACTTTACTGAACTTCTTATTTCAGCAAGTTAGCAGTGCGGGGTATCAAATGCGCAGAACCAGCAGCGAGGTGCCATGCACAAAACTCTGAAACAACACTGTGGGGAATGCCTCATGGAACTAACCTCTTGTTTCAGTAAGTTAGCATTGTGCGAAACTAAATGCAGAGATCTAGCAGTAAGTGCCGTACACTCCTCTCTGTGAAACAACGCAGTGCAGAAGGCGTCCTGCAAGTAATAGCTTGTTTCAGCAAGTTAGCGGTGTGTGAGAAATAATGCGCACAAGAGGAAGCGAGGTACCAGGCACTCAACTCTGGGAAATAATCCTCACAGGAGTGCCACTTTCAAGGAGCATCCTGTTTCAGTAAGATAGCAATGTTGAGGAGCTGAGTGCGCAGAACTGGAAGTGAAGCGCCATACGTTCCACTTTGTGAAACAACCCTGTGGGGAATGTGCCAGTCAACAAACATCTTGTTTCAGTAGGTTGGCAGTGAGAGGAACTGAATGCGCAGAACTGGAAGCTAAGTTCCATACACTCCACTCTGTGAAACAGCAGTGTGGCGAATGCCTCATTGAACTAACCTCTTGTTTCACTAAGTTAGCATTATGTGAATCTGAATGCACAGACCTAGAGTCGAAGTGTCATACACTCCACTCTGTGAAACACCACAGTGGTGAATGCCTCCATTAAATAACACCTTTTTTCAGTAAGTTAGCCGTGTGAGGAACAGAATGCGCAGAACTAGCAGCAAAGTGCCATACACTCCACTCTGCGAATGCCTCATTGAACTAACTTCTTGTTTCAGTAAGGTAGCACTGTACGGAATCCAATTCGCAGAAGTAACAGCGAAGTGTCACATACTCAATTCTGTGAAACAACACTGTGTGGAAGGCCTCCGTCCTCTAACATCATGTTTCAGTAAGTTAGCAGCATGTGGAATCCAACGCACAGATGTTGGAGAGAAGTGCCACACACACAACTCTGTGAAACAGCCCTGTGGGGAATGCCTCATTGTACTAACCTCTTGTTTCAGTACGTTAGCATTGTGTGAAACCGAACGCGCAGACCTGTCAGCGAAGTGTCATACACTCAACTCCGTGAAACAACACAGAGGGGAAGGCCTCCTGCAACTAACAGCTTGTTTCAGCAAGTAAGCGGTGTGTGAAAAATACTGCGCAGAGCAGGCGGGGAGGTGCCATGCACTCAACTCGGCGAAATTACACTGTGGGGAGTGTCTCTTTCAGGTAAATCTTGTTTCACTAAATTAGCAGTGTGAGGAACTGAATGCGCAGAACTAGCAATGAGGTGCCCTGTGCTCCACTCTGAGGAATAACACTGTGAGGAAGTTTAATTCAACTAACATCTTGTTTCTGTAAGATAATAGTGTGTAAATTCCCATGAGCAGAACTAGGAGCAACGTGCTATGCCCTCATATCTGTGAAACAACACTGTGGGGAATGCCTGCTTCAACTAATATCTTGTTTCAGTAAGTTACTAGTGTGTGATATTAAATGCGCTGTAGTAGCGAGGTGCCATATGCTTCACTCTGTGAAGCAACACTGTGGGGAATGGCTCATTAGCATTGTGAGAAACTGAATGCGCAGACCTCGCAGAGAAGAGCCACACACTCAACTCTGTGAAACAACGCTGTGGAAAATGCCTCTTTCCTGTAACATGTACTTTCAGTAACTTAGCAGTGGTGAGGAACTGAACGCGCAGAACTAGCAGCAAAGTTCCATATGCTCCAGGCTCTGAAACACCTTGTGGGGAATGCCTCAATCAACTAACATCTTGTTTCAGCAAGTTAGCAGTGCGAGGACCTGAATGCGCAGAACTAGCAGCAAAGTGCCATACACTCCACTCTGCGAAACAACACTGTTGGGAATGCCTAATTCAACTAATATCTTGTTTTAGTAAGTTAAGAGGGTGTGGATTTCCATGCACAGAACTTGCAGCGCAGTGCTATGGACTCAACTCTGTGAATCAACACGGTGGGGAATGCCTCAATCAACTAACATCTTATTTCAGCAAGTGAGCAGTGTCAGGAACTGAAGGCTCAGAACCAGCAGCTCCAATCTGTGAAGCAACACTGCGGGGAATGCCTCCCTCAACTAATACCTTGTTTCAGTATGTTTTCAGTGTGTGAAACTGAATGCGCAGAACTAGCAGCGAGATGCCATTGACTCCACTCTGTGAAACAACACTGTGGGGAATGCGTCATTGAACTAACACCTTGTTTCAGTAAGAAGTTAGCATTGCGTGAAAGTGAACGTGCAGACCTCCCAGTGAAGGTCTCGATTCTATGAAATATCCCTGTGGGACATGCTTCATTCGACTAACTTTCTGTTTCAGTAAGCTAACAATGTGTGGATCCAATGCGCAGGTCTTGGAGCGAAGTGCCATACACTCAACTCTGTGAAACAAAACTTGGCGTATGCCTCATTAAACAAACCAGTTGTTTCAGTAAGGTAGCACTGTACGGAATCCAATTCGCAGAACTAGCAGCGAAGTGTCATACACTCAACTCTGAAACAGCACTGTGTGGAAGGCCTCCTTCCTATAACATCATGTTTCAGTAAGTTAGCAGCTTGTGGAATCCAACACACAGATCTTGGAGCGAAGAGCTATACACTCAACTCTGTGAAAAAACACTGTGGGGGTGTGTGTCTTTCAACTAACATCTTGTTTCAGTAAGTTAGCCGTGTGTAGAATGGATTGAGAACTAGCATTGAAGTGCCGTATACTGAACTCTGTGAAAATACACGGTGGGGAATGCCTCCTTCAGCTAACATCTTGTTGCAGTAGCTGAGCAGTGTATGCAATCCAAAGCGCAGAACTAGCAATGAATGCCGTATTCTCCACTCTGTGAAATAACACTGTAGGGAATGTCTCATTCAACTAACTCCTCGTTTCAGTGAGCGAGCAGTGTATGGAATCCAATGAGCAGAACTAGAAGCGAAGTGCAATATCCTCAACTCTGGAATGGAATACTGTGGAAAAAACCAACTTTACCCAACATCTTGTTTCAGCAAGTTAGCAGTGCGGGGTATCAAATGCGCAGAACCAGCAGCGAGGTGCCATACACTCAACTCTTTGAAACAATATTGTGGGGGAATACCTCCTTTCACTAACATCTTGTTTCAGTAAGTCAGCAGTGTATGGATTCCAAAGCGCAGAACTCGGAGCGAAGTGCAATTCACTTAACTCTTTGAAACAACACTGTGCAGAAGCCTCCTTCAACTAACCTCTTGTTTCAGCACGTTAGCAGTGTGTGGAATCCAAATCGCACATCTTGGAGCGAAGTGCCATACCTGCAACTCTGTAAAATAACACTGTGGGGACTGCCTCAGTCAACTAACACCTGGTTTCAGCATGTTAGCAGTGCGTGGAAGTGAGTGTGCAGAACTATCAGCGAAGTGCCATACTCTCAACTCTGTGAAGCAAAACCCAGGGGAATGTCTCGTTCAACTAACGTCCTGTTTCAATAAAGTAGGAATTTGTTCAGTAACATGCACAGAAATAGGAGCAAAGTGCCATACGCTCAACTCTGTAAAACAACACTGTGGGAAACGCCTCCTTCAATTAACATCTTTTTTCAGTAAGTTCGGGGTGTGGCATCCCATTCGCAGAACCCAAAGCCAAGCACCATACACTCAACTCTGGGATACAACACTGTGGGCAACGTTAGTGAACAAGATGTTAACTAACATCTTGTTTCAGGAAATGCGCAGTGTATGGAATCCATTGCGCAGCAAGAGCTGCGAAGTCCAACACCCTCTACTCTGAAAAAGCACTGTGGGGAATGCCTCCTTTCACTAACATCTTGCTTCAGTAAGTGAGCAGTGTTTGGAATCCAAAGCGCAGAACTAGGAGCGATGGTCTGCCACACACTCAACTCTGTGAAACAACACTTGGAGAAATGCGTCACTCAACTAACATCTTGGTTCAGGAAGCGAGGAGTGTTTTGAATCCCATTCGCAGAACTAGGAGCGGAGTGCAACCTACTCAGTTCTGTCAAACAACACTGTTGGGAATGCATCAATCAACTGACATCTTGTTTCAGTGAGTGAGTAGTTTATTGAATCCCATGCATCCCATGCCCAGCACTAGGAGCATAGTGCAATACACTGAACTTAGGGAAACAACAATGTTCGCAACACATTATTGCACAAACATCTCGTTTCAGGAGGTCAGAAGTGTTGAATCTCATGCGCAGAAATACAAGCTAACTGCAACGCACTCCATTCCGGTAACCAACACTGCGGGGTATGCATCATTCGATCAACATCGTCTTTCAGTAACTTCAATTCCAGGCACAGAACTAGGAATGATGTGCCATCCACTCATCTCTGTGAAACAACAGTGATGGGAAAGTATCATTCAACTAACATCTGGTTTCAGTAAGTTAGTAGTGTATTGAAGCCCAGGCGCCGAACAAGGAGCTAAGTGCCGAGCACTCAAATCTGTGAATCAAGACATTGGGGAATGCATCATTCAACTGACACCTTGTTTCAGTAAGTTAGTGGTGTATTGGATCCCAGGCCCAGAACTAGAAACGAGCGCCAGTACACTGAAATCGTGAAACAACACTGTGCAGAACACATCTTTGAACTAACATCTCGTTTCAGTCAGTTAGTAGTGTGTTGAATTCCATGAGCAGAACTAGGAGCCAAGTGCCATACATTCAACTCTATGAAAAAACACTGAGGGGAATGCATCATTCAACTGACGCCTTGTTTCAGTAAGTTAGTACTTTGTCGAATCCCATGCACAGAACTAGGAACAACGTGTCATACACTCCACTCTGTGAAACCGTGCTGTGATCATCATTGGACTACCCTCATGTGTCACTAGGTAAAGAGTTTTTAAATCCCATGCAAGGACTAAGGGAAGTGCCATATTCTCAATTCTGTTCATCAACACCGTGGAGACTGCATGATTCAACTAACATCTTGTTTCACTAAAATGGGTGTGTTTGGAAACGTGTGCCCAGATCTTGGAGGGAAGTACCATATACTCGTTTTGTCAAAGAACACGGTGGGCAATGCTTCATTCGTCTAACATCTTGGTTCACTGTGTTAGTAGTGTTTGAAATCCGGGAAGGAAGTGTCCTCTTAAGGGCCAGATTGCCAGCAGCTGGTGCTGGGCCTTCCTTCTCCATATTTCACTTCCTCCAAGGTCTCTACAGCCATCCTTATCCATCTTGACACATCTTTACTCTCTTGCAAAAACAAGGTCCTTTCTCCCATCCATCTCGGTCAGTGTCTCAAGAGTCCTATCATCTGCTTTCCACTTGGGGGTCTGGTCCAGTCCTTGTGTTCTGGGAGAGGCTTGGCCACAGGGCTCCTTCTTCATGAACTCACTGGGTTTCAAAAGTAGGTGGCCATTCAGAAGCCCAGGGCATTGGAAGGCAACCAGCAGAGGTTGTGTGGGGTGTAACCGGGCAGAGATTTGAGCAGGGAGCTGGCCTCCTTCTGGGCCGAGGGCCAATGAAGCCAGGCATCTTCTTTCCAAGTGGATCCCCATTCCCACTGGAAATGTCGAGCTTTAGCCCATCTGGTGCCCATATCTTTCCCCTTTCTGTATTTCTGACCATTTATGTTTGTCTCTCTTAGGACCCCTGGAGCCATCACTCACGCAGCTGGCATTGCCGGGTAGGCTGCAAAATCCCCCTCTGCTCCTGTTTTCAGTGAGGGCACTCAGGCTCTGCTCTACCAAAGGAAACATGACACAAGAAAGATGTCCCTGTGTGCCTGGTGCTTGGCCTGCTCTGCTCAGGAGCGTGAAGGGGACCCTGATTGGCTCCCTGACCCGATGATTGCTTTCCTTCATTCTGGGATGCAGCCAGATTGCACATGGGCAGTAGGAATGAGGAGGGGGTTGGCATTGGAAGAGCCTTTGCCAGGAATTAGGGAACCAAGCCCAGGTTGCAGATTCCTGAGCAAGAGCCCTCCAAAGCTAGTAGCTCCAGCTCCAGCACTGCTGGCTCCCTCGACTGATGGGAAAAGTGGCAGGGAGAGACCAAGCCAGAAATCGAGCCTCCTCAAGAAAGAAGGCAGGCTTCCTGCTCACAGAGCTCCCGCGAAGAATCCTTCCGAGTGCTCTTTTGGCCTTAGCCCACAGGACTCTCTCATTCACAATACAAGCTGGTTGATAGGAGAGTGCACTGGATACTTCATTCTCAACTTTCTCTCAGTCATGTGTGGTGAAGAACTCTGGCAGGCAATGGTGTGTCTGCACTGCCACCCCCGAGCCCTTTTGAGGAAAGACAGTTTGCATTGAAACTCTTCTGAGACAGTGTCTCAGCCTGGGGCTTTGGTGGTGTTTTTGTGATGGTGATAGAGGTGTTGCATTTGTCCCCTCTGAATTTTGTTTCAGTATGATGTGGCCCTCCCGAAACCCAGGGTGTGTGCAGGCAGCCAGGGAGAATGCTTGTGGGTAGGCTAAGCCAGAGGTTCGAGGTGGATTCCGCCTCCTGTGTGGGACAAGGGGAAGGAAGAGTCGTGGTCTCCTTCTTCAGTTTCCCCCATGGCAATTTGAAAGCACGGCTTGACTCACCTTATTGTCATTTCTCTACCATTGCTGCTGTCCGAACTTGGTCTCAGTTCACACACGGAGACCCTGTGTCTGTCTCCTGCACCAACCAACGTCCCTGGAGCAGAGGTGAGTTCCAAGCCTTTCCTGAGCCAAGGCAGGGCTTGCAGGGTCTGATATCCCAGAGGACAGCTGACCCCCTGTCCATGAGCCCTTGGTGCTGGGAAGGCCACAGTACCGTGGCAATGAGTAGTCACATGGACCCTGCCCTAACGGCTGGAGCTACCCTCAATCGGAAGAACAGACAGTCTGTGCATGTGCAGCATGCTCCATGACCTGATCAGGGCACTGAAAGCCTTTAGAATAGATGCTGCACCAAGGCATCGTTCCCACCTCTAGACCACTACATGGAAGGACCCTCTTTGCATCTCAGAACCTCTGCTCCCCCTCTCGAAAGATATGATGAGCAGAAACACACCAGGAGCCAACAGTCCCCTCTATGTCTTAAGGAAGGATGTGGGCCTCTTGCTCACAGGGCTCCAGAGAGCATCCTTTGGAACACTCCTGTAGCAAAAGCCCCCAAATGGTCCCTGTGATCCCTGAGCTGGCCTGCTTGTGAATACATTGTGCTAGTCAAGTTCAATTCAACATGAAGAACTCTGGGCCTCGGTGGATCCAGTTTCATAGCACAGGTTTATCATCCATCAAGGATCATCGTGGGGTCCATACAAATTCAGTCTTTCAGAGTGCTATCTCCGGCTTGCAGATGCCAAAAGGGGACAAGCCCTTTTGACCGTGGGAAAGCTGGAGAGAAAGGAGCCCAGGCCTTTTGGTTTCAGGACTACATGGACATCCAGAGCCCTAGGACATCAAAAGGAGTCCAGTCGAGAGGTGTTTTTGGCCAGGTTGGGCCAGACGTATTAGCGGGGAGTTGGCTTACTTGTTGGACCTAGGGGATGGAGAGCAACATCTCCATTGCACATGGATCACAATCCCATTACAGGGACATATTGAACGCCCTTTGGTCCAGGCTGAAGTCATTCCTGTGCTTCTGACTGCGTCTTCATTCACCCTTAGGTGCCATGGAGCTGGCATTCACCGAGCAGGCATCTGGGAAATGGGCGTCCAGTGGGAGCTGGGTCCCCTGCTCAGTAACAGCCATGAGCATCGGGTATCCCAAAGGAGAATAGCCTCCTATTCCTGAGCTTGGTGCTTGGCTGTTGGAAGCAAGGGGTGGGGGGGTGGGTGGCTGGAGTGGAGGCAGCTCATCTCCTTGCTCTGCCTGATTGAGGTGTGTTCCTTCTGAAAAGCAGAAAGTTCACACTGGAGCAGTAGGCTCCAGAAGCTGGTCAGCACAGAAAAGCCCTAGACACTAAGAGGGAACCACTTTCCCTCTCCACACTTTGGCGCCACAGCTGAGGGAAGCTCCCAGATACAGCACTGTCACTGCCTACTCCACTTCATGATGGGAAAAGTCAGAAAAGCAGACCAATTCCCTGGGCTCTCAAGGTCCTTCTGAAAGAAGGAAGATCTGCTGCTGACAAGGCTCCTGCACAGAGACACTAGATGGCGCCGTTGCCTAAGCCATCTGTGTTTCTTTTTCTTCTTCAGGTCAGATTGCCAGCAGCTGATGCTGGGCACTTCCTTTCCATTTTTCTTCATTCCAGGTCTGCAGAACTCCTGCCATCCTGAATCATCTGGACACATCTTTACTCTCGTAAAGAAACAGGGTTCTTGTCACAACTGTTACTTCAGAGTAAGGATCTCAAGAGTCCTATCGTCTGCCTTATACCCGGAAGTCGGGTCCAGTCCTTGTGACTGGGGAAGAAGTCTTGTCACAGGGCTCTGTCTTTGTTGAGTCACTGCATTTCAAAAGGATGTGACCATTCAGAGGCCCAGAGTATTTTGGGGGGACCGGCAGAGGATGTTTGGCACGTAGCCTGGGCCAGAGATTTGGGCACTGAGCTGCCCTCCTTCTGGGCCGAGGGCAACTGAAGCTAGGCCTCTTCTTTCCCAGTGGATCCCCATTCCCACTGGAAATGTCGAGCTGTGGCCCATTTGACTCCCATTTCCTTGCCCTTGCTGTTTTTAGACCGTATTTTCCCCCATACTACCCATGGAGCCATCACTCAACAGCTGGCACCCCTGGCTAGGCTGCAAACTCTCACTGTGCTCCTGTGCTTAGTGAGAGCTCTCAGGCTCTGCTCTACCAAAGAAAAGAAGTCCTTCAGTTCCTAGGTGCTTGGTGCTTGGCCTGCTGTGCTATGCATGGTAAAGGGGAGCCAGCTTGCCTCACTGAGCTGATGAGTGACTGGTGTTCATTCTGTGAAGCAGACAGTTTAGGCATGGGCAGTATGAACCCGGAAGGGTCAGCACTGGAAGAGCCTTTGGCAGGAATTAGGGAAGCAAGCCCCCGTTGTAGATTCCTGAGCAAGAGTCCTCAGAACCCAATAGCTACAGCTCAAGCCCTGCTGCCTCCCTCAACTGATGGGAATTGTGGCAGAGATACTACAATGCAGAAATCACTGGCTCCCAAAGAAGGAATGCAGGCTTCTTGCTGACAGGACCGTCATGTGTAGTAGTTCAGGGGGCTCCTGTGGCGAAGCCCTCAGGCCTTTCTCCTTCCGGATACAGCCCAGTTGATAGGACCCCACGCTGGGTGCTTCATTCTCAACATTCTTCCAGTCACATGCGTAATGAACAGCTCTGGCACTGTGTGTCTCCATTGCCACCCCTTGGTCCTTTTCACGAAAGATGGTTTGCATGAAGACTACTCCAAGACAGAGTCTTAGAGTAATATCCTCTTTTTTCGGTTTGGGGGTTTCGTGGTGTCCTTGGGATGGTAACAGAGATATTGCATTGAGCCTTCTCAATTTGGGTTCAGAATGATGTGGGCCTCGCCAAACCTAAGGTACCTGAAGGGACCCAGGGAGACTGCTTGTGGGTAGGCTAAGCCAGAGGTTAGTGGTGGAGCCTGCGTCCTGTGTGGGACAAAAGGAAGGGAAGGTAGAGGTCTACTTCCTCGATTTTCCCCATGCCCCTTTGCATGGATCGCTTCGACTCCCCTTGTAGTCATTCCTCTCCCGTTGCTGAGTTTCTAATTTGCTCTCACATCACACACTGAGACCATGTGGCTCTCCCACACGCAACTGAGTTACGAGAATTGGAAACGAGTTTCCAGTCAGTTCCTGACCCAATGGAGGGCTCTGAGTGTCTGACGTCCCAGAGGACAATTGATTCACATGTCACTGAGCTCTTGTTGCTGAAGAGGTTACTATAGCTCTAGTAAATCCTTTCTCTTCTTGGGATATAAGAGTTTCTCTGGAATTGTGTTAGAGCCCTTGTGTCAGAGGCATGTCCTGTCCTGTGAAGCTGGAAGTCTGGTGAAATCCTGGTGAGTGTGCAATAGGCTTGGCCATAGGCACCCTGTAGTTGGATTTCATAATTTGTGGCCATCACCAGGCCTAGAGCATCTGTAGGTGCCTGCTGGAGAATGCTTGTGTGTAGACTAAGCCAGAGGTGTGGGAATGGAGCTGGCCTCCTGTCTGGATCGAGAGTAGAGGAAGAAAGATAACTTTTCTGTTGAGGGACGCCAGCCCTTGGGAGGTGCAGAATTTTGCCATTGCTTCTCCTCATGCACATCGTAAGGCTGCTTTCCTGGCTAGGTCTCCATTCATGTTCCAGGGGCCATGGCCATATGAATGATGCCAGTTTCCCAGCCAGTTCCTGAGGAAATTGTAGGAATATGGATCTGTCATCGCTGATGAGATCTGAGCACATGGCATTGCTTAGCTGGCTAGGGTACCCATGAGCATCGGCATCCAGTGGGCCTCCCTCCCCTCACTAATGGAGATGCCTTGATTTTGAAGAACAGCAGGTTTTCATGTGGGCAGGATGGTCCAGGGTCTGGTCAGCACAGAAAGTACCTTTGGATGCAATCCTACACCAAGACTTGCTCCCAAACACTTGCGTCATCGGGGACACATCCCTCCTACCGCTAGCTGTATCACAGCCACCCCAGTTACTGATGGCAAGGACAGGACACATGCCTAGAGCCAAATCTTTCCCTCTGATTCTGAAGAAAGAATCTCAGAAGGCTCTTTGCTGACAGGGCTTTCAGGTGGAACTACTAGACGGCACTGTTTGCCAAAGACAACAGGTGTTTGTCCTTCCTCAGTCAGTCTGTGAGCTGGGGAAGACGGTGCTAGTCATGTCACTCTGTGCATTATCTCATTCCTTCTGAGGGACAGATCTCTGTGTGCCTAGCAGCAGAGGCAGGTGTGGAAGTAGACTCTCTGATTCTGAGATACAGTGCTTCTGCCCGGTTGCTCTCTATGCCTTCTCTCCTGGGACCAGGAGGTGGTAGTGGGTTGGGGTGGTAGCTCCAGACCTACTTCTGGAGTAGAGCCTTTGCTGCATTGTCATGAACGCCTCATAAGGTAAGGAGCACACTCATGCACTGTGGGGTTAGTGATGTCCTGCGATGTCCAGTGACACACACCTGGTTTTCCCTCATTGGCTCTGAATATTTGCCTGTCTTAGGCAGGTGTTGAGGCCTGTCTAAAGGAAACCGGTATACGTCATCTACAGGTGTGGCTGACCACTCCCCACTGACACCCTAGCCAGGATTCATGGAGCCTGACATCACATCCTCTGGACTACTTTTTAGGGAGTTCTGTACCCAAACTCTCACTGTACAGTGTGGTGACTGATCTGATCGAGAGACTAGGACTGACCCAGATCACAGGAGGTAGGAAGAGTGCAGAGGATAAGGCTGGGCTCGGGCCCTTTTGAGAACATGGCTCTAATCCCTCCCATCATGTTTTTAGAAATGAGAGAGTCTGATATTCTGGGAGAAATCACGCCCGCTTGCTCTCCACATAGGTTCCTTTCACTATCCAGCCCCCACATGGGCACTGGCACACACATACTGAGGGTGTGTGTGTTCAAGAAAAAGCAGACACTGGGGAACAGGATCAAGAGAGCTCTGCCATGGGGCAGCAGCATCCATTTTCTGAGCTGCATGCTCAAAGGCCCAAACATGGGCAAGGAATTTGTGAAATTGGTAGCTTTCTTCTGGGCCCCGGGCCACCCTGGGCCCAGACTCCAGAAGAAAGGCCTAGGGCACCTGGAATTACGATGAGTCAAGTCCCATTGGTTAGACACTAGCTACAGAAGTAAAGCCTTCAGCGTTCTTCTGGAGAGTGTTGTGTTTCTCCAGAGTTCCATAGAAGCACCATGGGTCCATTGGCCTTGGCTCTCCATCAATGAGTCACTGTGTTCCGATTCCCTAGAGAAAGGCTTTCTCTTGCTGGAAGCCTTGGAGAGCCTAGAGACGCTTGGAGACTCGGGTTGGTGGAGGCTTGGGATAGGGAAGCACATGTCAGAGCACTGTACACTGAATCTAGAGTCCAACAGAATCCCAGTCTTTGTTGGACCCCCAGGGTCTTCTTTGGGAAATAGGGGGGTCATCGTCCTGGCTGACATGAGGATGCCTCAGGAGGAAAGCACATACACGCAGATGGACAGACAAAGGGGAAAGGCAGAAGCCTGAGGGCCCTTGCACAGCCCTGGAGCCTCTAGGTCCTGAGCTTTACCCTGGGATCTGAGAGGGCCTCTGCCTTCGTGACAGCCACATGAAGGTGCTGATTCTCTGTGCAGATTTCATGCCTGTGGCTCCAGGGCTAGCGCTGGACACCAGGCAACAGGCAACCTCCTGTGTAGGCGGTGCCCACCGAGTTTTGCTGGGGGAACTGGACCAGGGAAAGGTCATGCAGAGTCATTCTGCATTTCCCCTGCCTCACATTCAACAGGAATCTCCCATACTCCCAGTTATCTCCACAGAGTAAGCTCGTCAAACTGGAGATGGAGAGGCCAAAGGTGCCTCCATTTATTCATTCAGTAACTGCTCCAAGCACTCACCTCATGCTTGGCCATCGGGTGGGCCCATGGGCAAGGCTTACAATGACAAAAGGGGCCCTGCCTGCCAAGTCTTCACAGTCTGGAGGGGAGAGGTACACAAGGATGAAGGACAAGACATGTGAAAACTAGGGCAAGCGCTGTCATCATGAAAAGAACGAGTGTGCAGTGAGGACAGGCTGGGGAGTCATCGGAGGCTATGAGAGGCCTCCCTGACGTGACATTTGCTGGGGCCAGAATGACAAGAACAAACCACACTGCACATGACTGCAGGGTGTCAGGGGGCAGATATTGTTGGAGCAGAGAACGCAAGACACTGAACGGATTTGGTGCCCAGAGTCGGTGTAGCATTCACGAAGTTGCATTCAGCATGGAGCTTGTAAAATCAGGCCTTGGTGCATCAAGTTGAATGACATTGTTTCTTAGCCATCGAGGCTCATGTCAGGGTCCACGCGAATTCAGTCTTTCAGAGTTCTATCTCCAGCATGGAGATGTCCAATGTGGATCAGTCCTTGGGACTGTCGGAACGGTTGAGCCAAAGGAGCCCTGGCCATTGGTTGCAGGACCACATGGACATCCAGAGGCCTAGAGCCTTGGCAGCAGTCCACTGGAGACCGATTTGCTTGGAGGCTGGGCCAGACATATTAGAGGGGAGCTGGCCTCCTTGTTGGGCCAAGGGGACAGGAAGACACCCATCTCTATGCCATATTAGCCTCATTCCCATTGTCGAAATAGTGAGAACTCTTTGCTCATGGCTATAGCCATTCCCTCTCCCTTACTGTGTTTCACACTCTGCATTCATTCATGCTTAGGAACCATGCAGCCATCACTCACTAAGCTGACAATCCTTGGTAGGCCTCAGACTCCAAATCTGCTCCAACACTCAGTGAGAGATATCAGGCTCTGCTCCACCAAAGGAATGAAGGCCTTGTGTCCCTTAGTTCTTGCTTGGTGCTGGGGCTGCTGTGCTATGTAAGGCAAAGGGGAGCCGGCTCGCCTCACTGACCTGGATGATTCACTTGCCTTCATTCTGAGAAGCAGAAAGTTGGCACATGGGCAGTAGGTAAAGGAGGGTGGGGTAGGTCTGGGAGAGCCCTTTCCAGGAATTCGGAAACTAAGTCCTTATGGCAGACTCCTGAGCAAGAGCCAGCAGAGGCCAATAGCTACAGCTCAAACACTGCTGCCTCCCTCAAGTGCCTGAAGAAGCAGGAAGGGCAGACCAAAGTCAGAATTCACTCCGTCCTAATGAAAATATGCAGAATTCTAGCTGACAGGGCTCCCAGGTGTAGACGCTCAGGGGCTCCCTTGGCCTAAGCCCACAGTCGTTTGTTTCTCCGGATACAACCCGGGTCAGAGGAGACTGCACTGGGTACTTCATTCTCAACATTCTCCAAATCTCACGTGCGATGAGCCCTGGCACGCTGTGTCCCCCACTTAGCCCTTTTTGTGAAGAAAGTTCTCCACGGAATTGATTGAGAGCCATTTTCTTGGAGCAATATCCTCTTGTTTCAGCGTGGGAGTTTGGAGGTGTCCTTGGGATGGTGATATGGGTATTGCTTTGGACCCTTCTCCCTTTCATTGGAGAATGACGAGGCTGTCCCTAAACCTAGGGTGTGGAAAGATGCCCAGGGAGATTGCTTGATGGGAGATTAAGCCAGTGTTTAGGGAGGATCCGGCCTCCTGTGTGAGACAAGAGGAAGGGATGTTGGAGATCTCTCCTTCCTCGATTCGACCTGTGCCCATTTGAATGGAGAACTTTGCCTCACCTGGTAGTCCCTCCTGTCCCGATACGGCTTTTGTCACTTGCTCGGTTCACACAGCAAGACCACGTGGCTGTCTCCTACACAACCATGTTCCAAGGATTGGAAGGGAGTTTCCCATCAGATCCTGAGCCAGTGAGGGGCTCCCAGAGTCTGGATGCTGCAGAGGAGACTGCACCCTTATGTCCCTGAGCTCTTGCTCCTCAGCAGGCTATTCTAACGCTAGTAAAGAATTGCTCTTCTTTTGAGACAAGGGGTTCCCTGGAATCCTTTCAGAGCCAGTGTCTCAGAAGCCTCTCCTTTCCGATGAAGCGAGGAGTCCGGTACCATTTTGGTGAGTGTGCAATAGGCGTGGCCACAGGCGGACTGGGAGTTGGCTTGCAGACTTTCTGGACATCACCAGGCCTAGAGCACCTGCAGGTGCCCGCTGGAGAATGCTCGTGTAGGCTAAGCCACACGTTTCAGGAAGGGAGCTGTCCTCCTGCCTGGATTGAGAGGTAAGTAAGTTAGGTATCTCCTGTGCAGATGGTTGCTATTCCCTTAGGAGATGCAGAACTTGGACACTGCTTGTCCTTATGGACATCCCATTGCTGCTTTTCTAGCTAGGTCTCAGTTCATGTTCCAGACCCTGGGGTGGTTACAGACACAGCCATGGCTGTAGGACTGGTGCCAGTTTCCCAGGCAGTTCTGGAGGAAATTGAATGTTCTCTGGCTCTAATTTCCAAGAGGAAACCTGTCCCTTCTGGCCCTAAGCACACGGCATTGCTTAGCTGGCTAGAGGATGCACAAACATAGGTCTCCAGTTGTCCCCCAGCCCTCAGCCCCACTAAAGGAGATCCCTTCATTTTGGAGGACAGCAGGTGTTGACGTGGGCAGGAGACTCAGGGTTGTGGCCAGCACAGAAAGTACCTTTGGATGGGATCCTGCATCAAGTCCCACTTTCAAGCCCTTGCCCAAGGGGCGGGAGTACACCCCTGCTACAGCTGTTTCACTGCTGCGCCCATGTACTGAAGGCAAGCGCAGGACGCATACCAGGAGCCAGGACTTTCCCGCTGACCCCGAGGAAAGAATCTGGGTAGGCTCCTTGCTGACAGTACTTTCAGGTGGAACTAATAGATGGCAGGATTTGCCAAAGCCCACACGGGTTTCTCCATCCTCAGTCATTGTGGGAGCTGGGGAAGACCGTGCTAGCCTTGTCACTCTCTGCATTAACTCATTCTTATCCCTGATTCAGAACTCTGGCCCTCATCTACCCATTTTCACCCCATTTGTTCTATGTTCACTCTGAGCCCTCCCTGGAGTCCACTCTATGTGTTTCTCCAACAGTCATACCCTGGACTCTCCACTGGGGCACCTAATCCATTCTTTGTGACCCTGGAATAATTGGCCCAAAGGGCCCCTGGCACTTCAGCAGGATAGATTTCCCTGTATGCTTGTTCATCTCTGCAGGAGTCCCCCAGAACTCAGGTTTCTGGCCTAGTAGGCCTGCGTTGTTGTTTTGGTTTGGCCATAGAAGAACCTCACAGCTTGGCAGGTATCAAGCACCTTTAGAAGACAAGACATACTGTAAGGTGGGAAGTGATTACACTTTGTGAATGATTCTGAGGGCAAGGTCTCTTTATTGTAAACCAGTGCAACCTTAAAGATTTGTGAAGGGACAAGACTACCATGCCCTAGTACATCCCCTTGCATTTCTCGCAGACGCATAGCACACTGGCGAGCACCTTGACGCAACACATGCTTATTAAAGATTATTCCTGGCTTTCTTTGACACATTCCTACCATGCAGATCCATTAAACGTGAGGTTGCATATGCGAGAGCACGTGAAAACTACAAAAGTGGGCTGTGAGGAGTGAATTCTCAAGGAGGCCAACACCAGGTGCTGCCCCAATGGGTATCACACTTTCTGCCAGTCCCTGCCTTCTGCCACTATGCTTGGGGCTGTTGTATATCTATTCCTTCCAGCCAGAACTGTCACTGTTGAGCATACTGGAGGAAGATAGCAGTGCACAGAACAAGGCCTTGAGGGCCACACTAAGAGCACGGGATGAATTTGCTGGACCGCTGAGATTGCTGAGGCACTTCCTTGAAGAACGGGGCTGTTTGCGCCTAGGCACCTGACCCAGAAACCTCCTTGTGGTGGTCAGCTGCACCCAGCCCCGATGCCTGTGGTCCCGCAGGCACATTAGGGCCACAGATGCAAGGTCAATCCAAGTTTGAGGAAGCGCAAAACCTGCCGATAGCAGAGGCTGGGCTGCCTTGCTTGGGGCCTGCCACCTCCAACCTGCACACGCCTGTGGGAAAATCTATCCCTGGGCACGGGTATAGTGAGTGACAGCTGCATGCTGCCGAAGTCTAAACGGGTACAGAGTTAGAACATGAGACATGGGACGGCAGTGGCCATAAGGACAGCCAAACTACAATACGTAAAATGGGAATGGGAAAAATCCGATAAGGCGATGTGTCATTGCATGTCCCCTTGGTCGAGAAAGGAGGTCAGCTCCCTTCCTAGCCGTCAGGATCAGGCTAAGTGCAAATATCTAACCTGGGCCCTTCCAATGCTCTAGGCTTCTGAATGCCTACATAAGGTTGACAAAAGCATGCCGGGGTGCCAGTTACCAAACCTGTCACTGTCCTGATGTAGGGATTATGATCCCCAGTAAACACCAAGGATATTCTTCTCAGAGACTATATGGGATGGACCCCAGAGAGGAACTCGTTGCAAAAAGGGGTGAAAGAGATTCAGCGAGGGCCAGAGTGCTTCTCTAGGAATCAGAATGACATGACATGGAAAATGAAGTGACTAGTGCCATCTCCTAGTAAGCTGGCCCTCTCAGGAAGAAGAAACACTTGTGGGATTTGAGGAACGGAACCCTTAACAGGCTACACGGGGGTCCTGTGACCAAGAGGCCAGCATTCTTCCGTCAGAAAGAGAGGGAAAGTCCTGGCTTTGGGTCTCTTTCTGGCCCTTTCCCCTTAGAGGACAGGGGCAGCAGTGAATCAGCTCTGGCTGTATGGGGCTCCTGGCTGAAGGTCAAGTGCTTAGAACCCGACCGGGTGTAATCATCACTTCAGAGAACCTTTGAGCTTTCTCCAGGGTTCAAATGCATGAGCCCTCGAATCTGCAGTATGAAAGCACCGATGTCTGCTTGGGGAGAAAGGCCAGCTGGCTACTCATCCCTGCAATGACCCCACCTGACTTAGCACCAAGCCCCCAGGGACAGAAGGGCCAGCTATCCTCTGGGATACCAGACGCTGAGAGCTGTCAATTGGTTCAGGAAGTGGCTGGGTACAACATACCAACACAGACCCGGGCTGTGTACCTGACACAGACCGCTGGATCCTGGAATGTTCTAGTTTCCAAAGTCTATGTTCCTCTGAGACACTAGCTCTGGACGACTCCCAAGTCGAACTTAGTCTGAGGACAGAGCAATCAAATGCAAAGAGGCATCCTGGGGACCAAGGGTCATCATTACAGAAGAAATGGGCTGGAGTTAGAATTCAGTACCTACTCCTAGATCCTGGCAAGCTGACTGTCCGGCAAGTGAGAACACTTTAGGGCTGTCGTCAAGGAATCCCTCCATTGGCTACATCTGGGCCAGAGTCTGCCCTGAGAGGAGACAAGCTCTTTCTTTCAGGTTATCCGGCTGGTCCAGGGTTTCACCTGCGTGAGGGTTGGTCTGGGTGCGAGGGAAGACGCAGAGTCAGTCTCCTGGAAACAGCATCTAATCAGGACTGCCCGACGTTTATTCCACTTCCAGGCTTTTTATACCTTTTTCCTAAGCACGCCAAGTATACCTCTCAAAGATTGACAGGATGAAATCATTCCAGTTTCTCAAAGTTCCTAGTAAAACACCAATGAAAACGTTCTACTCTTTCCATAAAACTTCAAAGAATGATTTGTGTTTTCGATTACATACAACGTTCCAACAATCAGTATATGAGGGTGAAACACAGTTCTCATGCAGTCAGAGAGTAACTGATGGCCTCACTCTGGTAAATATCACGGGTTCAAAGGGTAAGCACAAAGTAGTCGGATATTCATGAAGGCTCTGGCTACACTCAAAAGATTAGGTGGAAAACATGTTTTTCTCTAGAGTTGCTCCCTAAGATTATCTATCTTCTACTGAGCATTCATCATGTGTTAACCAAAACCTGCCGCAAGGACCACATTCCTGAGAGTCAGGCAGCATTCTTCAAACGTCAATTCAAAAGGGAATATACTTCGAGGTATAGGAGCATCTATCTGAAGGGATCTGATTTTATTTCCATGACAATCCACACTAAGAAATCATTCTCAGCAAAATATATGTAAGAGACTGCAGCGCAAAATTGCCTTGAGGGGAGAAAGACCTAAAAGGCCCATCTTAGCCTTGAGCTCTGCCAACAAGGACTTCTCTTCCAGGTTCCTTTTCCTCCACCTGGGGCTACAAGGGCTTGAACCTCAGTCCTTCAGCTCGCAGCCCTGCAATGGAGGTCTTCTGTTCCAGGTCATAAATGCTTCACCCTGGGTTCCAGAGACTTGGTCCTCAGGCCTGTTAAAAAAAAAAACATGCTTTGTGTTTAATAGATTCATAAGTTTGCCATCTAACAAATTCTGATATAATACAGGGTTCACAGTTGGTTAATACTTAGTTTTCACTGGAGACTAAAGTCTCTACCAGTTAAAGTTCTGAGAAGCGTATTTAAGACTGATGGAAATAAGGAAAACAGCTCTGTATAAGAGAAAGTAAGAGATATGTAAGAAAGGTATAAAGAATGGGAATACATCTTTCACTGAGGGTAAAAGAAAGTAATTTTGTCCTAAATGAGACTGGTTATTTGGAAAGAAATGGCTTTGGACAAAATCTAAATGCTAAAGACAAGTTGTAGAAGGTTCGTAAAGGAAAAATCTTTAAAAGGAATTTTATTTGTGGTCAGGACGGACTAAGGTTAAAGACATAGATTTTAAAAGTACACAGAGTTAGGATTAAAATTCCTCCTCCTTTGATCCAAAAGCTGGGGAAATGGTGGCAATACCCTTAAAGATAGCCTCCTCTCCCCTGTAGCTGTTCTAAAGGATTTTCAAATTGTTGTAATAGACCTACAAGATTGTTTTATTACTCTTCCCCTACATTGGGAAGATCGCCCTAGATTTGCCTTTAGCCTGTCTTCTGAAAACCTTAAGCAGCCTTCTCAGAGGTATCAATGGAAAGTTTTGCCTCAGGCCATAAAAGAAAATCTCAGAAGTAGTTTGCTGCTAATATATACATATATTATATGAAAGGGTATATTTTGGTTTTGCTAAAACCCTTGTTGACTTTTCTACAGTGAACATTTTTTAATTCGATTTAATAAAAATGTTAATTTTGGAAGTGGAGATTTGTAAAAACCTTTTTCAGTCAAACAATAACGACTGTGGATAGTAATAACAATCACCAGAAAAGCCATACATCTTAATAACATATGCCTTTGTTCTGTCATTCGAAAGAGTGATGTTTCCTATGTGCTTGAACATTTTCTCTGTAGTTACAAGAGTGTAATTGTAAGAATAGCTGTTTAATGAACTCTTTTTAAAAGATTTTTGACCATAGGTTTTTCCAGTTTAAAGCAATAACTTTAGTACTTTCTTTCAAAGTTAATACTTCCAGTATATCAAGTTAAACCATTCTGAGATTTGAGAACTTCTTTAAAGGAAAATTGTAGTAGAAATCATCTTGATAAAATTGTGTTTTAAAGTTTGTGGATTAGTTAAAATATCAGTAATAGTCTTGTGTGTCTTTCCTATAAGCATTTTCAGAAGAAAAATATTGACTGCTATTATCTGGCAACTCCTCAGTATGGAAATGTTTGTTTAAAATCTCACCTTTTGTCAGTGCATCAGAAATAAGGACAAGCGTTACAGATTTACAGCTTAAATTCATGAGAAAGTCCTTATTTTTGATATGCTTGTTAGCCGAGTCAGAATAAGGGAGGGAAACTCCATTGATACTCTGATACCTAAATTTCACAGTACCACTTTTGAAAAGCTGTTTCCCTCAGCAAATTACAGTTTATGTTGTTGTTAGAACAGAGTCTTATTTGAGATGTATTACTTTATTTTTCAATTAAAAGTGGTTTTCTCCTAAAAAAATATAGTCCCACCCTATGTCAAAGTTTGTGGATCAAGTTTTAAAACCGGTTCGGTTTTGCAGGCTTTTAACGAGGCTTAACCCGAGGCACCTTTAAAATGGTTGCATCTGCCCTCTATGTCCAGAAAAATAGTTATATCCATTCCAGCTCTACTGGCTACTTTACTAAATAAGAGACGCAAACGTAGTAAAGAGTTATTTGGGCGTGACGTGGCAAATGTTATTATTCCCTATAACAAAGATCAGTTGGAATGTCTTTTACAAAATAGTGAGGACTGGCAAATAGCCTTAGAGGGTTTTGGTGGTGAGATTCTTTTTCATCTCCCAAACAATCCTCTCTTGCAGTTCCTCAAAAAGCACCCTGTTATTTTTCCTAAGTTGGCTAAGGCAGATCCCCTTCCTAGTCCAGCTGTATTGGTCTTTAAAGATGGGTCTTCAAATGAAACAGCTGTCATCATTGTAGATGGAAATCCTCATGTGCAAAATACACTGGAAACTTCTGCTCAGAAAGCTGAACTTATGGCTGTCATTTATGCATTTGCCCACCTAAATGCTAGACCTTTCAATCTGTATACTGATTCTCATTACATTTTTCAATTATTTCCTCATATTGAGACTGCTCCATTACCAGAACATCGCTCCTTTATTTTTTCTTATTAAAAAACCTTCAGTCTCACATTCATGCCAGGACAATGCCCTTTTATATTGGACATATTCGGGCCCACAGTGACTTGCCTGGTCCTCTAACTGAAGGAAATAACCAAGCTGATATATTAACTGGAATTGCAATTTTCCCAGCTATAGAGGAAGCCCAGAACTCTCATGATTTGCATCATCAAAGTGCAGCAGCTTTGAGACTTCAAGTTAAAATTACTCGTGAAGAGGCCCAAAACATCGTCAGAACCTGTGGGCAGTGCCCAACTCACGCTCCCGTTTTGGCTTCAGGAGTTAACCCTACAAGCCTGAGGCCTAATGATCTTTGGCAGATGGATGTTACTCATGTTCTATCTTCTGGTAAACTGTCCTATGTGCATGTGTGTGTGGATACCTTTTCTCATGCTATTGCCTTGGCACATACAGGAGAGGCCTTTAAGGATGTGATCCAGCACCTTTGTCTGTGCTTTTCCTACTTGGGAATTCCCAGGGCAATCAAAACGGACAATGCCCCTGCTTATACACAAGCCGCCTTCAAAAGACTTAACAGGATGTAGTGTTAACCTGGAGGCGAGGGTATGCTTGTGTATTTCCACAGGACCTGGACTCCCCTCTGTAGATTCCTGATAGACTGGTACAGCCCTATGTCCGGCCTCCCCAAGCCACCGCCATCTCCTCGGGTTCTTCAAAGGATGACCCAAAGGGAGATGCAGAGACGCACTTTGAAACATCACCCCGACGCCTCCACTGCCCTCTACCTACCTGAGATGGAGGATAACGCTCTCCAGGACCCTGAGCAAGCTCTCTTTGCAGAACAATCGGCCTTGTTGTTAAAAGTCAAGGGACCCCCCTTGGCCCCTGCAATGTTTTCTCTATGTTGTTTCAGCCTGTGTCCAGTCCTCATATGTACTTTGTACTTTAGTCTTACTTCTGGGAAATTTAGGGTAGAAATTAACGAGGTTATATTTCTTATTCCGATTGTGTTTTATCCAGTTGCATTAGTACAAGTCATCCAGGAGATCAGTGATGCTCTCATGTGACCTAAAAGTGGGTTTGTTACTCCTTTGTGTTTTAATAGGACTGAACATTCCTGGGATAAAGTATAGAAACACATACTGGGGGTCTGGATAATAATCATTCTAATTTTGTTCATCACTCTTTTGTTTCCATGATAATCAATATCGGAGTTTCTGCAGCATAAAATCTATTTCAACAGAATTTTGTACTTTTGCCCTTAAAAACAAAAAAGGGAAGATGCTGAAGACCAGAAGATACTGGCCCTGGTAATACTACCTAAGGAGAAGACTCAGGCCCATAAAGCAGTGCCCTAGACCGGGGCCCTCATCGGTGGATGGGGGTGCCTTGAAGCAAATGCCAGGTTGCAAAACGACAAAAACCTAATTGCTGTTCTGACTCTGACAGAGGGCCGGTTAGCCAATGACGGGTAAAACTCCTCACAGCGAGGGGCAACCTAAGCCAGGCAACGGTCAGGAAAGAGTCACCACGACACCTGGCTATAGAGTCACTGGGCCTCTGTGTTGACTTGAGATTTATCCTAATATCCTCCTGAAGAAAATGGGCCATAGAAAAATAGGAGTGGCTCCAGAGCTTCTTCCCCTATTAAACCAGCATATGCGGCCATACTTTAGTAGTAGTAAAATAATGTTGAAAATCATGGAAATAAAAATCTCTAAGAAATTGATAAAGTTTAAAATGAATTTTGATCTATTTAGCCTGATGCCAGACCCTCAGGAATGTGATTACTGCTGTGGATTTCAGGTCAGGACTATGGTAGAAAATAGAGGTTAGATAATGTTTTTCATGTGGCCTTTCGACTGTAACCAACAATCTACGGGTAAAATCTCTGTGCTTTGTACTTGCTCCTTCAACCTATACCACTTAGAATGTGCCCATTACATACTCTGCATTTAAAAAATATATATAGAAAGGGGAAAATTGTTGGGAGCCATTTTGGGCTCGCAGGTTGAGACCCCTCTCTGTGTGAAAAAAGTTAAAGCAAAGCTCCCGCCAGCCAAACTGGTGCCTAGTCTTACCTCCTTCTAAATAATCTTTCAGGCCTGGATTTCTTGAGCTGCTTTCGTTGGCCTAAGGGATATAATGCTCTTTGATTTTATGGCACATGGAAATGGGGACCTGGTCTTGATGGATAAAATCTGAATGAGAGTAAACTGGTCAGAAGTAACCTCAGAGTTGTCTCTTGGGGATAGGTTACACAAATTGACAAAGATATACAAAGGATAAAAAACTGCCATCACCTCGCTCGAAAAGTCCCTGACCTCCCTCTCGGAGGTAGTTTTACAGAACAGGAGGCAGGGTGGTTTCAATCCTGGTTCAGTGTGTCCCCTTGGTTAACTACCCTACTCTCCACTTTAATTGGGCCTCTAGTCATCCTACTTCTCACTCTCACATTAGGTCCCTGTGTCATAAACAAAATTATTAATTTTGTCCAGGATAGGTTCAATACCATACAACTAATGGTGTTAAGAACTCAATACCAACCACTCAAGACATTACAAACAGAGGCCTAAAAGACCCAAGGTTGGCTCTTTAGGCACAAGAAAAAAAGGGGGGAATGAAGAGGGCGGTTTTAACATTTTATGTCCAAATGGCAGCTCTGCCTTCGTTTGAAGCTAAGTTCTCTTTTTCTGTAAATCAATGGACAGATACCGGGTTAAAGATAGCTGCCCTGGCCTTCTGCCGATTGTGGACCGCTAATAAGAGATACAATTGCTGAGAATTCTGTTTTGCTTATTGTTTGCTGTAAACATTGTAAAACTTTTTCTGAGTCTAGTCTGACATGTATTAGTTTAAGTAGCTGGCATTTCTCACTTCTGTAACCTTGCTTCCCTCACATTCTTCCCCTTCCCCCTTTATGACATGCATTAGTTTGTGTAACTGGCTTTGCTCACATTCGGAAGACCTTCACCTTTCGGACATTCATTAGCTTGAGCGGACATTTACTAGCTTGAGAACCTTGCTTCCCTCACATTCTTCCCCTTCCCCCTTTTCTGATATGTATTAGAATAAATAACTAACTTTCTCACATAACGGACAGAGACTTCCCGCCAGAGAGCAAACAAAGAATCCCCAATCAGAGGGCTGCATATGTTCGTATTTCAAGTATCGACCAATCAGTCACCCTATAACCTGAAACCTTCCTATACTATTTGTCTCTGTCTATAAAAACGCTGTACCAACCATGTTCGCGGCCTTTCTGCATATTGGTAGCGGTATGCGAAGGGACCTGGATCGATCCTGAAATAAAACGACCCTTGCCACTTGGCTTTGACTTTTGACTCTGGTGGACTCTTGTGGGGGGATTCGAGAATTCGGGCACAACACAACAATCAGTATATGAGGGTGAAAAACAGTTCCCATGCAGTCAGAAAGTAACTGATGGCCTCACTCTGGTAAATATCACGGGTTCAAAGGGTAAGCACAAAGTAGTCGGATATTCATGAAGGCTCTGGCTACACTCAAAAGATTATGTGGAAAACATGTTTTTCTCTAAAGTTGCTCCCTAAGATTATCAATCTTCTACTGAGCATTCATCATGTGTTAACCAAAACCTGCCGCAAGGGCCACATTCCTGAGAGTCAGGCAGCATTCTTCAAACGTCAATTCAAAAGGGAATATACTTCGAGGTATAGGAGCATCTATCTGAAGGGATCTGATTTTATTTCCATGACAATCCACACTAAGAAATCATTCTCAGCAAAATATATGTAAGAGACTGCAGCGCAAAATTGCCTTGAGGGGAGAAAGACCTAAAAGGCCCATCTTGGCCTTGCAGCTCTGCCAACAAGGACTTCTCTTCCAGGTTCCTTTTCCTCCACCTGGGGCTACAAGGGCTTGAACCTCAGTCCTTCAGCTCGCAGCCCTGCAATGGAGGTCTTCTGTTCCAGGTCATAAATGCTTCACCCTGAGTTCCAGGGACTTGGTCCTCAGGCCTTCAGGAAAAGGTCTCCTGCACACCTGAAAGTGCCATTCTGTAGGAGGCCTGTGTTCTTCCTCCAGAAACAGAGGGAAAACTGTCCTGCCCATCAGAAAGTAGATGTGCCATTGATGGAGAGGCAAACGGTTCGTGCTCCCAGCTGCTTCTGAAATGTTTGCAACCTGCACCTGATGCAGTCGTTGTGTAAGAGACCTTTCGGTGCCGACCAGGGCCTGAGGCATAGTGTGCCTAGGGAAACCATCTGTGAGATGGAAGGAAAGAAGATGTACCCTTCCCTGCGCTTACCAGGGCTGGCCAAGCCAGAAATCTTCCACTGGGACTTGAGAAAGGGACGAGAAGCTTCTGGCACTGAGTGCAGTCCTTACCCTGACCTACAGTGGACAGTCACCAGTAGTTTTGGCGGAACGGGATTCACACTTTGGTGTTTGGAAACAGGCTCTGTGGAAGTATTTCTTGAACAGGCCATGCACTGAAGACTTCTGGAAGCGAAACGGCGGTGTGGGAACCATTTGATTTTCCATATGAAGCCATCTCAAGCAGCCCCGGGAAGGAGGCCTACTGGGGAACCATGAATGCCCAGCGCCACGAGGTCAGTTCCAGGCAGTTCATGGTTCTTTGGGGATATGAGAAACAGACTGCTCTCGGCTCGCCTAGGGCTGGAGTGGGAGTCGGCCACCAATGCCTGGGCTCTCCTTATGGGAGTCAGAGCCCTACCACATTTCAATGTGACTCCAGACCTCTGGAGGAATCAGCTATGGAGACATCACAGCTTCAAGGCTTTCATTTCAGTAGACAATAGGAGGAAACTCACAAGAACCGGACAAGCTCTGTTGCTCTTCTCCCTGCAATTGACCGTGCTTCCTCCCGATTCTCTGGCCTGGCCAACACTCTAACATTTCCTCTGCCACCTCCAAGTGCCCTATGTCTTTGTCCTGTCCAAAGAATTCTCAAAGGCAAGGCCCGAGGACCTTTCTGCCCACCCTAGGCCAGAGTCAGGATGCCTTGGCCAAGCTCCTCAGTCAGAATGAGGGGACATTGCTCTTCGGTGTGGCCTCGAATTGCCCACAGTGGGGACTTACTTTCTAACAGAGCAAGCGCATGCGAATGGACACACAGAAAGCAGAAGATCTTCATGTCAGATGAGCATGGGAGAATTCTGAGAACAAGGACAGAGGCACGATGTGGCAAGCTGGCTCTTTCCTGAATGAACAAACACACGTGGGCTGGGGAACTGGGAATCCTCCATGTGCTGGATGAGGGAGATCATCCATGTGCTGGATGAGGGAGCACAAGGCAAGCGGAGGGCCACACGCGAGCTAGCATGACCTGTCGCCACCGCCGGGAGAGATCTGTGTGACATTCCTCAGGCACTCCTGGCTGCCCAAGTGCCAAGGAGAGGACAGGAGACGAATGCTGAAACTGATGGGGCCTCCATCAATGGACAGTATCTTAGGAAATTACAAGGAAAAGCCAGGGGCCTCATCTCCAGAACCCTAGAGACTCAGTTTCCTGGAGCCCCCACATCAGCCTGCCCTCCCTAGCGACGTGAGGAACAAAGGCCAGAAGGACCTGGCAGAGAAAAGAGCATTTCCTGGGGTGTCTGAGTCCCTGAGGCCTCCGATTTGAACTCAGGTCAGGATCTCACAGTGCCTGTGTTCCAGCCCCAGAGAGCAGAGAGGCTCTGGGCTGAGAGCACAGCCTTACAGCCTGCTTCACATTCTGGGTCTCCCTCACTCTATGCCCCTCTCCTGCTGCTTATTCCCTCTGTCTTTCTCTGGCTCTGGCTCTAACTATGGCGCTCTCTCTCCCTCTCTCTCATTCTCTCTCTCTCGTTTCCCACACACTCCCTCTCTCTGTCTGTCTCCCTGTCTCCCCTCTCTCTCCAAAAATAAATACACATTCCCAGCCAACAAAATGTAAGTTCCTTGTCACCTACAGCCCCTTGAGAAATACTTGAGGCTGGCAGAGTGAAATATTTCTCCGGCAACCGCTAATTGTCCTTATATACATGCTATGCCAGGGGCAAATCAACTCTAGCTTGACAATAGCTAGCCAGGCAGCAGTCTGGGACTCCGTAGCATATGAAAGCCCCCTTGTCAACTTGCCAGCTGACCTTGCCTTCCCCAAGCCCAAGGTTATAAGCAGGTATTCTTCACATGGTTGTCATAAAAGTAACAATTTTTATAATTCCTACCAAGGATAAAGCTGAAGCAACACACTGAGTGAGTGAGGCCTAAAGGTATTCAGTGTTGTGCCCGAATTCTCGAATCCCCCCACAAGAGACCACCAGAGTCGAAAGTCAAAGCCAAGTGGCAAGGGTCGTTTTATTTCAGGATCGATCCAGGTCCTTTTGCATACCGCTGCCAATATGCAGAAAGGCCCCGAACATGGTTGGTACAGCGTTTTTATAGACAGAGACAAATAGTACAGGATTGTTTCAGGTTATAGGGTGACTGATTGGTTGATATTTGAAATACGAACATATGCAG
Organism: Paguma larvata; assembly: GCA_030068075.1. Classification (NCBI taxonomy): domain Eukaryota; kingdom Metazoa; phylum Chordata; class Mammalia; order Carnivora; family Viverridae; genus Paguma; species Paguma larvata. The sequence goes on from CM057828.1 coordinate 104,511,930, forward strand.
CCCTCTGATTGGAGTTTCTTTGCCTGTTCTTTGGCAGGAAGTTTCTGTCCGTTATGTGAAAAAGTCAATTATTTATCCTAATACATATCAGGAAAGGGGGAAGGGGAAGAACGTGAGGGAAGCAAGGTTCTCAGGATAAAAATGTCCGCTCAAGCTAATAAATGTCCGAAAGCTGATGGGGAAGATAAGAAAGCCAGTTACACAAACTAATACATGTCATAAAGGGGGAAGGGGAAGAATGTGAGGGAAGCAAGGTTCTCAGGATAAAAATGTCCGACTCCACTCTGAAAAAGTTTTACAATGTTTACAGCAAAGAGTAAGCAAAACAGAATTCTCAACAATTGTATTTCTTATCAATGGTCCACAATCGGCGGAAGGCCAGGGCAGCTATCTTTAACCCAGTATTTGTCCATTGTTTAACAGAAAAAGAGAACTTAGCTTCAAACTAAGGCAGATGTGCCGTCTGGACATAAAATTTTAAAACCGCTCCCTTCATTTCCCCCTTTTTTTCTTGTGCCTAAAGAGCCAATCTTGGGTCTTTTAGGCCTCTGTTTGTAATGCCTCGAGTGGTTGGTATTGAGTTCTTAACACCATTAGTTGTATAGTATTGAACTTATCCTGGACAAAATTAATAATTTTGTTTATGACGCAGGGGCCTAATGTGAGAGTGATAAGTAGGATAACTAGAGGCCCAATTAAAGTGGAGAGTAGGGTAGTTAACCAGGGGATGCACTGAACCAGGATTCAAACCACCCTGCCTCCTGTTCTGTAAAACTACCTCCGAGAGGGAGATCAGGGATTTTTTTTTTAAGCGAAGTGGTGGCAGTTTCTATCCTTTGTATATCTTTGTCAATTTGTGTAACCTATCCCCAAGAGACAACCCTGAGGTTACTTCTGACCAGGTTACTCTTTTAGATTTTATCCATCAAGACTAGTTCCCCATTTCTATATACCATAAAACCAAAGAGCATTACATCCGTTAGGCCAACGAAAGCAGCTCAAGAAATCCAGGCCTCAAAGACTATTCCGAAGGAGGTAAGACTAGGCGCCAGTTTGGCCGGCGGGAGCTTTGCTTTAACCTATTTCACACAGAGAGGGGTCTCAACCCGCGAGCCCAAAACGGCTCCCAACATTTTTTTTCCTTTTCTATCTATTTTAAATGCAGAGTATGTAATGGGCACATTCTAAGTGGTATAGGTTGAAGGAGCAAGTACAAAGCACAGAGATTTTACCCGTAGATTGTTGGTTACAGTCGAAAGGCCACATGAAAAACATTATCCAGCCTCTATTTTCTACCATAGTCCTGACCTGAAATCTACAGCAGTAATCACATTCCTGAGGGTCTGGCATCAGTCTAAATAGATCAAAATTCATGTAAACTCTATTAATTTCTTAGAGATTTTATTTCCATGATTTTCAACATTATTTTACTACTAGTAAAGTATGGCAGCATATGCTGGTTTAACAGGGGAAGAAGCTCTGGAGCCACTCCTATTTTTTTACGGCCCATCTTCTTCAGGAGGATATTAGGATAAATCTTAAGGCAACACAGAGGCCCAGTGACCCTATGGCCGGGTGTCGTGGTGACTCTTTCCTGACCGTTGCCTGTCTTAGGTTGCCCCTCACATGAGGAGTCTTACCCGTCATTGGCTAACCGGCCTCCCTCAGAGTCAGACCAGCAATTATGTTCTTGTCGTATTACAACCTGGCATTTGCTTCAAGGCACCCCCATCCACCGATGAGGGCCCCGGTCTAGGGCACTGCTTTATGGGCCTGAGTCTTCTCCTTAGGTAGTATTACCAGGGCCAGTATCTTCTGGTCTCCAGCATCTCCCCTTATTTGTTTTTAAGGGCAAAAGTACAAAATTCTGTTGAAATAGATTTTATGCTGCAGAAACTCCGATATTGATCATCATGGAAACAAAAGTGATGAACAAAATTAGAAAGATTATTATCCAGACCTGCAGTATGTGTTTTTATACTTCATCCCAGAATGTTCAGTCTTATTAAAACACAAAGGAGTAACAAACCCACTTTTAGGTCACATGAGAGCATCACTGATCTCCTGGATGACTTGTACTAATGCAATTGGATAAAACACAATCGGAATAAGAAATATAAGCTCGTTAATTTTTACCCTAAGTTTCCCAGAGGTAAGACTAAAGTAGAAGAGTACATATGAGGCCTGGACACAGGCTGAAACAACATAGAGAAAACATTGCAGGGGTCAAGGGGGTCCCTTAACTCTTAACAACAAGGCCGATTGTTCTGCAAAGAGAGCTTGCTCAGGGTCCTGGAGAGCGTTATCCTCCATCTCCGGTAGGTAGAGGGCAGTGGAGGCGTCGGAGTGATGTTTCAAAGTGCGTCTCTGCATCTCCCTTTGGGTCATCCTTTGAAGAACCCGAGGAGATGGCGGTGGCTTGGGGAGGCCGGACATAGGGCTGTACCAGTCTATCAGGAATCTACAGAGGGGAGTCCAGGTCCTGTGGAATTACACAAGCATACCCTCGCCTCCAGGTTAACACTATATCCTGTTAAGTCTTTTGAAGGCAGCTGGTGTATAAGCAGGGGCATTGTCCGTTTTGATTGCCCTGGGAATCCCCAAGTAGGAAAAGCATAGACAAAGGTGCTGGATCACATCCTTAAAGGCCTCTCCTGTATATGCCAAGGCAATAACATGAGAAAAGGTCGACACACACAGGCACATAGGACAGTTTACCAAAAGATAGAACATGAGTAACATCCATCTGCCAAAGATCATTAGGCCTCAGGCTTGTAGGGTTAACTCCTGAAGCCAAAACGGGAGCGTGCGTTGGGCACTGCCCTCAGGTTCTGACGATGTTTTGGGCCTCTTCACGAGTAATTTTAACTTGAAGTCTCAAAGCTGCTGCACTTTGATGATGCAAATCATGAGAGTTCTGGGCTTCCTCTATAGCTGGGAAAATTGCAATTCCAGTTAATATATCAGCTTGGTTATTTCCTTCAGTTAGAGGACCAGGCAAGTCACTGTGGGCCCGAATATGTCCAATATAAAAGGGCATTGCCCTGGCATGAATGTGAGACTGAAGGTTTTTTTTTTTTTTTTTTTTAAATAAGAAAAAATAAAGGAGCGATGTTCTGGTAATGGAGCAGTCTCAATATGAGGAGAGTATGTAATGAGAATCAGTATACAGATTGAAAGGTCTAGCATTTAGGTGGGCAAATGCATAAATGACAGCCATAAGTTCAGCTTTCTGAGCAGAAGTTTCCAGTGTATTTTGTACATGAGGATTTCTATCTACAATGATGACAGCTGTTTCATTTGAAGACCCATCTTTAAAGACCAATACAGCTGGACTAGGAAGGGGATCTGCCTTAGCCAACTTAGGAAAAATAACAGGGTGCTTTTTGAGGAACTGCAAGAGAGGATTGTTTGGGAGATGAAAAAGAATCTCACCACCAAAACCCTTTAAGGCTATCTGACAGTCCTCACTATTTTGTAAAAGACATTCCAACTGATTTTTGTTATAGAGAATAATTAACATTTGTCACGTCACGTCCAAATAATTCTTTACTACGTTTGCACCCCTTTTTTTAGTAAAGTAGCCAGTAGAGCTGGAATGGATATAACTATTTTTCTGGACGTAGAGGGCAGATGCAACCATTCTAAAGGTGCCTCGGGTTAAGCCTCGTTAAAAGCCTGCAAAACCGAACCGGTTTTAAAACTTGATCCACAATCTTTGACATAGGGTGGGACTATTTTTTAGGAGAAAACCACTTTTAATTGAAAAATAAAGTATACATCTCAAATAAGACTCTGTTTTAACAACATAAACTGTAATTTGCTGAGGGAAACAGCTTTCCAAAAGTGGTACTGTGAAATTTAGGTATCAGAGTATCAATAGAGTTTCCCTCCCTTATTTTGACTCAGCTAACAAGCATATCAAAAATAAGGACTTTCTTATGAATTTAAGCTGTAAACCTGTAACGCTTGTCCTTATTTTTAATGCACTGACAAAAGGTGAGATTTTAAACAAACATTTCCATACTGAGGAGTTGCCAGATAATAGCAGTCAATATTTTCCTTCTGAAAATGCTTATAGGAAAGACACACAAGACTATTACTGATATTTTAACTAATCCACAAACTTTAAAACACAATTTTATCAAGATGATTTCTATTACAATTTTCCTTTAAAGAAGTTCTCAAATCTCAGAATGGTTTAACTTGATATACTGGAAGTTCTAACTTTGAAAGAAAATACTAAAGTTATTGCTTTAAACTGGAAAAACCTATGGTCAAAAATCTTTTAAAAAGAGTTCATTAAACAGCTATTCTTACAATTACACTCTTGTAACTACAGAGAAAATGTTCAAGCACATAGGAAACATCACTCTTTCGAATGACAGAACAAAGGCATATGTTATTAAGATGTATGGCTTTTCTGGTGATTGTTATTACTATCCACAGTCATTATTGTTTGACTGGAAAAGGTTTATATAAAACTCCACTTTCAAAATTAACATTTTTATTAAATCGAGTTAAAAAATGTTCACTGTAGAAAAGTTAACAAGGGTTTTAACAAAACCAAAATATACCCTTTCATACAATATATGTATATATTAGCAGCAAACTACTTTTGAGATATTTTTTATGGCCTGAGGCAAAACCTTCCATTGATACCTCTGAGAAGGCTGCTTAAGGTTTTTAGAAGGCAGGCTAAAGGCAAATTTAGGGCGATCTTCCCGATGTAGGGGAAGAGTAATAAAACAATCTTGTAAGTCTTTTACAGCAATTTGAAAAATCGTTTACAACAGCTACAGGGGAGAGGAGGCTATCTTTAAGGGTATTGCCACCATTTCCCCAGGTTTTGGATCAAAGGAGGAGAAATTTTAATCCTAATTCTGCGTACTTTTAAAATCCATGTCTTTAACCTTAGTCCGTCCTGACCACACATAAAATTTTTTAAAGATTTTTCCTTTACAAACCTTCTACAACTTGTCTTTAGCATTTAGATTTTGTCCAAAGCCACTTCTTTCCAAATAACCAGTCTCATTTAGGACAAAATTACTTTCTTTTACCCTCAGTGAAAGATGTATTCCCATTTTTTATATCTTTTTTACATATTTTTTACTTTTTCTTATACAGAGCTGTTTTCCTTATTTCCATCAGTCTTAAATACACTTCCCAGAACTGTAGCTGCTAGAAACCTTAGTTTCTAGTGAAAACTAAGTAGTAACCAATTGTGAACTCTATGTTATATCAGAATTTGTTAGATGGCAAACTTATGAATCTATTAAACACAAAGTATGTTTTTTTAATAGTTTTTAATATCCTTAGTTTTTTTGCAACAGGTCCAAAGCACAAACCTACATTTAGTAATTAGTGCTTCAGCTTCTTATCTCGTTAGATAGCCAATGAATTCAATCTTAAGTTCTCATGCAAACCAAACTCTTAACACTTTAGGTTACCAAGGACTTTGAAAGCTGTCTTAACATTTACCCATGAAACTATGAGGCAGACAAAGTTAACCATTACTTTTAGGCTTCCTTTTGCTAACAAATTGGAATGGAGATAACATGAGCTTGTTAAACCTTCAGTAAGCCTTAGTAGAATAAAGTCTTATATTTAATGCTGACAACTTTAAAGACAGATCCATCGAACTTAAATTCGTTTAAACACCAAATATGTTTCATTTACTATTTAATCCTGGGAACTTTGTTAAAACCTCAGGAAGTTATTATAAAGCACATCCTAAATAGGATTACAGATCATTAAATCTTAAAACTCTATTTATTTGACCAAGGCGGCAATAAAAGATCCTAATGGCCAATGTATAGCATCATATAGCTAGTTGTTGGCAAAACCTAGCTCCTTTAACATTGAGGTATTTTTACTGAGCAGTTAAAGACCTGATAACTAAAGCTTTGGTTTTGCCATAGAAAAGAGAGCAAAAAACCTTTTTTACATTATGTTTTGAACGGAGAGAAAAGCAGAATTTTAACTTTATATCAGGGTACTTTTGAAATTCCATTTATCTCAACCTTAGTATTTACCTTAATAATATTTTATTTATATCTTTTTAAAAGTTTACCATTATTAAGTTTCTCCCCGTGTAACCAGTGAGGAAATTTAAAATTTAAAGATGCGTTTTTTTTTCCTTTCGACAGTGTGGGGGTGGGGAGCGGAATGCTACCTGAGGCATTGAAGAGCCAGAGGCCCAGGCCCCACCCCAGGCCACCCCAGGCAGTGGCAGAGAAGGAGGGGGAAGGGAGGACAGAATGGGCGCAGTGGCCCAGAGGCTTGAAGGCAGACTAGAGCGGCCTGGAGGCAGAGAAAGCAGTTTCACATGGTCCTAAAGTCCGTCAGCTCAGATAGGTGAGCAGGTCGCCAAATTTTATTTTCTTTTGTTTTGAATCCAATCATCATAGTTATTAATCCAGAGAATGAATTAGAAGCCCTCACATAGAGTTAGAGTAACCAGAGTATAGAAGGAGAAACAGTGAGAGAAAGAGAGTTTTTTATATTATGGATAGGAAAAGTCCAATTGGTGGATGCTTTAGGACTTTTATCCTGCCCAGTTTCCTCCTCATCCCCTTCTGTGTCTTTGTCTTAATAGGAACCGGAGGGACTGTAGCTCCAGAAGTTTCACCTATATCTGAATCTAAAGCTTCCTTTATGACAATCCATAATGATAAGATGTCAATAGGGACCTTCTGTGGTCCGTTGGTGACATAAAACTGCTTAATTTCATCTCCTACTTTACTCCATATATTTGAATTGAATGTGCCTTTCTCAGGGAACCAAGGGCACTGCTCTTGAACAAAACATAGAAAGCGTGCTACCGGTTGTTTTGAAACTTTAATCCCCTTTTTAATAAGGAGATTATGAATAATGTCAATAAAGAGTCTCTTCTTTAGACTCATTATGGCCCATGCTTCTCAAAAGTTTAAGTTCTGTTTTCTATACAGAGTCCTCAGTTTTCAGACTCAGTACGGCCTTATAACTTCTCAAAAAGGGTTTAGCTTCTTATTTCTATACTGAGTCCTCTTTTAGATGCAGTACGGCACTACGCTCAACTATACTGAGTCCTCTTTTAGACGCAGTATGGCACAATGCTTAGCTTCTCCGATTCTATACTGAGTCTTCTTTTAGACGCAGTACGGCACAATGCTTAATTAGATTCTATACTGAGTCTTTTTTTTTAGACTCAGTACGGCACATAACATCTCAAAAAAGTTCTGTAACAAGTTTCCATCAACTAGCCCTTCCTATCTTATGCAGGGGGGTCCCGGACACCCTATGATGGACTCCTACCCTTTCCTGAATTCTCAGAAGCCTCTACGAAGATGAAGTATTACCTTTGCCAAATTAGGGGGCTCGGAGACCCGCCATTAAAGTCTGGCGATAAATGAGCAGTCGTCCCCTACCTTTTGCCATGTCGTAGTCCCAGCCATCCTGTGGGGGTCGGGTCAAGGAAAAAAACTGCATTAATGAGATCAAGGTTAGAAGTAGGCTGGCCGTCATCTCCAGGAACCTGCTTTTTTTTTTTTTTTTTTTTTTTTTGCTTCTAATTGAATCCTTTCTTGCTCCTCGGTGGCGTACAGGATTTGGAGGAGCTGCTGACAATCATCCCAGGCGGGTTGATGGGAGAACATAACGCTGTCCAGGAGAGCTATCAAATCTTTAGGGTTATCAGAAAATTGGGCATTCTGAGTTTTCCAGTTACATCACCTAGATACACAGACATATATCACATGGACACACAGACACATATCACATGGACCCACAGACACATATCAGAACTACTACTACATCAGAACACAGGTAACAATTGGCATGCCTATTTCACTAGATGGTTTTTCCTTTAGGCACCTATAGATATCTCTTAGCACTCTGGAGAAAATAAAAGTGGTTAGTTCGCCGGCGCATTGGGCGTGAGTGCCCGTAGAAGAACAAAGTTATCCAAATGAGCCCGAAGGCTCCCAAATGGGCTAAATGTGCTCCAAATGAGCCCGAAGACTCCCAAGCAGACCAAAGAGGCCCCAAATGGGCTAAATGTGTCCCAAATGAGCCCAAAGGCTCCCAAGCGGACCAAAGAGGCCCCTAGTCAGTGGACGTCTCCGACTGACCCCCAAGCTGGGTGCCCTATAGCGCGTCGCCAGGGTCACCGCAGCAACCAAATAGAACCGGTTCTCCCAAGAAGAAACACAGATCAGAGAGAAAAAGAGAAAAAGATAGGATAGAGCCGACTTACTTACTTTCCAATCGGAATCAGAGACGACCCATTGACCAGAATTCTGGTGGGCTCAGGGGAGATCTCGGTGGAACCTCCAAATGTTGTGCCCGAATTCTCGAATCCCCCCACAAGAGACCACCAGAGTCGAAAGTCAAAGCCAAGTGGCAAGGGTCGATTTATTTCAGGATCGATCCAGGTCCTTTCGCATACCGCTGCCAATATGCAGAAAGGCCCCGAACATGGTTGGTACAGCGTTTTTATAGACAGAGACAAATAGTACAGGATTGTTTCAGGTTATAGGGTGACTGATTGGTTGATATTTGAAATACGAACATATGCAGCCTCTGATTGGAGTTTCTTTGTCTGTTCTTTGGCAGGAAGTTTCTGTCCGTTATGTGAAAAAGTCAGTTATTTATCCTAATACATATCAGGAAAGGGGGAAGGGGAAGAACGTGAGGGAAGCAAGGTTCTCAGGATAAAAATGTCCGCTCAAGCTAATAAATGTCCGAAAGGTGACGGGGAAGATAAGAAAGCCAGTTACACAAACTAATACATGTCATAAAGGGGGCAGGGGAAGAATGTGAGGGAAGCAAGGTTCTCAGGATAAAAATGTCCGACTCCACTGAGTAAAAGTTTTACAATGTTTACAGCAAACAGTAAGCAAAACAGAATTCTCAGCAATTGTATTTCTTATCAATGGTCCACAATCGGCGGAAGGCCAGGGCAGCTATCTTTAACCCAGTATTTGTCCATTGTTTAACAGAAAAAGAGAACTTAGCTTCAAACTAA